>JABCKU010008108.1:0-132502 GCA_018221655.1 Myochromella boudieri | reverse complement strand
CTGAAGCAGTGTGCATCCTGCCATCATGTTAGCTTCACTGCTCGAAGTAATTCTTTCCATATTTTGTCTAATGTTTCTTAGGAAATTTTTTTTTACATAATGGTAGCCACTTAAACGCTCTTAAAGCTTTTGCCTAGAAGTTGTTGTTGAGCCCGCTGAAGTGGTGACCGGGCATTCTGGTAAACCATGTGGTATATTTTCAGTGTCAGCAACTATGTCCCGTATGGCGTCTGAGTTGAAGCGAAAGGTATCGACGATAGATGTATTAGTGTTCACTATGATGAAGACTGCAATAGAAAATAACGGCTTATTGACCGCAACGTCAGATAGGTATGTGATGTAATGTTGGGCCACAAACCATGAAGCTCCAAAAGCATCTGTCAAACACAAGGAAGACGAAAAATACACCAATCAGTTCAGATGTTGGGATAAAAATTAAGGCTATGACCAAGGCCTACAAATCATAGAATGAGTCCACCAGGGTTGAGTATTTCAAGGTGAAATACATACCTGAAGAGTACAGAATACGAAACCAGACTCTACAAGAACAAGTAACACTCGCTGTCCTCGTGTCAATGAACTTCTTTGTCCCAAGTTGAATCTGCGTGATGGGTGTTGTGCTCTGGAAGTTTTGTCAGTGAGGAAGGAATAATATAAAATCTATCATACCTAAGTCTATGCAGGATTAGGACAGTGGCGACCAAGTTCGTGACAAATGATAAGCATATTGCAACATTGCCAAGGATGTTTGATACTGTCATAGCTTCACGAATGTCTGCGATTGATGCCGTCGCGTTGCTGTCCAGGATCAAGCTTGATATTGTGAAAACTATATTCTATTAGACCTCTGCTATCTACTGAGCGGAGATAATATAAACATACCAATGGTTCCCGCCAATAGGAAGCATGGTGCAAACATCGTCCGCTTCTGGTCAGAGTACAAAACCCATGCTCGCCAGACCACTATAGAGTCGTTGATGATTAACTAGGTCCTTATTATATTAGTATCACCCTCCGTGGCTGCCTTGAAGACGCATACCTGGGTTTGTTGTGCCCATGTAGTCATAATATGGTAGGTGGTCGTCGCCTCGTTTATTTTTTCTGCTGAAGCCCGGTCAACTAAAGCTCCTTTAATCTGCTCCTTCAACTGCAAAAAAGCGACGAAAGCAGTGCCAGCATGAATCAGGTAAGTTGCTACCATTGTAGCGAGTAAGATTTTTCTCCGTAGCGTGCCAAGTCCACGTCGTCTGCGTTTAAACATGAACCACAAATCTAGCACAATCTGATGGCCAACTCACAGGATTAGGATTATTCCGATTGGGAAGAGGCCGGTTGCAACTCCTGTACGGATGTATTTAGAAAATGGCATAACTGGTAGATACTTGTCATACCACAGGACAGAGAGAAAATTGCAACAGGTATGAAATTCTGACCTAGTACAACACCGACATGTTGGGAGAAGGCACGTTCTTCGGGAGTCATTGAGGGTCAATGGGGTTTGTATTGTTAAGAGGGAAGGCTCTGCCATTTTATACACCTTTCCAGTAATTGATGCGGGTACCACGAAGAGGGTTTGATGATTTGATATAAAAAGTGTTCTAAGATCATGGAAATCATGAAAGGTGACATTTGATTAGCATCGCACTAGGAATTGAAGGTACAGAGATCGCGGTGGCGTTTGACTGGTCGGAGATGTAGAGATGACAATGTCCTGAAATATGACCGTTTGGTCTGAGACTGTTGGACACGACAAAAGCCCCGTTACATTCGGATGGTTGTGGGCGTAACTGCTGGATTTTCGGAAGTCTAAGACAGTCTCCAGGAGATTCCAGGCACCTCGAGATTGGCTTACACGGCGGCAGACCAGTGAGAAATTGTGTCGGACGAGAGGCTCGTGGCAGTCCTGTGGCTCTGTTTTGCATGGTGGACTTGATCTGAGGACCCTTGGCCTTGTCATCCTGGATTCGCACTTCTACGGACTATGGATTTAGTCGGCCAAGTTCACAACGTCAACTTCACTGTTCCAGCAAGGGAGTGGGACGAAATCCCAAATTCTAAATGGTGGTAGGCATGGCGAGAAACTCGAAGATAACTTTGACCTTGGAACGACCATTGCCTACAGTTTATAGAGTGTTGGGAATATGCATACGAGATTAGGCTATGTTAGAACTGGCATCGTAGAATTAGAAACCAATGCCAAATAATACGGGATTGAAACTCACGGAAGCGTCTCCTCAGGTAACGAGTCCTTCTGAAAACTACATCCTGCTCCGCACTTAATGAAGGCGTACAACACTATCTTAGAGAGTCAGAACTGGTGTCTAGGCGCGACGAGGTAAGAGGATGCTTACCTTTGCCAACCTCGGCTGGACCAACAGATGTTACAGATCCATCCTTAGAGTTAAATTTCCAATGCGAACACAGGCGATACGGTAAAGGGGTATTGATGGTGTTGGCGAGAAGAAAGGGACGCGGGGACCAATGCGGGAGAACAATGCCAGTATTAGCGCAGAAGTTTGTGATTCAAAAGTACGCAGGCTCGGCATTGAGGCCTGAGGTCGATGGAGCGGGAGACGTTTTGATAATGAGGTGGACTAAATCCAGTCTTTCATGACAAAATCGCAGACAAGACATTCGACATGTGTCCAGGAATATGTTGGGTAAACGTTGGAGGTTGGGTGAACGTTGGCAATACAGCTTTTGATCAAGGGAACATAGTTCCTTTCCTTTCCCCTTCTCGACCTATTACTGAGAGATCCGAAGCCATATCCTTAACTTCCGCAACAATTCTTTTCAAACTTGCCTCCCCCACCTCATCCATAAGGTTGAGGTTCCTTTGGTGCTATATCAATAACGTAATCGTTCGCTTTGATACGTGGACCGAAGCCACCTGCTGGCGGTCGTCAATTCGTAGGCACAGAAACACAGGAACGAGTTCCCATAGCGCTGATGCCGAGCAGTTTCGGTGTCGGGATGCTACCGGAGCTGAATTCAAGGAACCTTTCACCGTTTTACGTATCTGATTGTCGGCCTGGGCTCGGGAGAGCAAGGTCTTGATCTCGATGAATGAGATCGAAATTTTCCTCTTGCGGACGATGCAAAGGACTGTAATGTCTAGAGATCCTGCAACACGCTTATACCGAGGTGATGCTTGATAATGTTGAGACGGCGGGCAAAAGTTCGAATAAGAGGCTGTTATGAGGACCGTAAAACTCACTCCCATGAGTGGTGAGGGGCCCGGGTCCGATGAGTGAAAATTGTTCCGTGACGCTGTCCAACCAAGTCATATCTAGATTTCGTTCAGTTTGCTGGGGCAAGAAAAGTTGACAATCATGATGATGACTGAAATTCGCACGATCGACATTTGGTGGTCTTAGTGGTTCGGCTATCGGATGTTGTGAACGGCTCCAAGTCTTGTATCAGTCTGCGCACGTCTTTGGGAGAGACTTCGTGTAGTCCTTCCGTATTCAGGGCAAACCCACCAAAATAGATTTCAACAGCAATGTCAAGTACTAGTGGCGAACCGTTGCTAAAAGGTTAGTGTAGTTGAAGTTTAAACTGGGTGAAACCTTGCACTGACATTATCTTCTCTTCAAGATTCCGTAGCCAATCGCGCTGTTCTATTTGAATGGCACTATTCGTACGTGCACATTTTCAGCCAATACTACCCCGCCTAATGGATCTAGCCAATCCTGGCCAACAAGGAATATCATGGGCTCCTCATCTATTTTAAAGAGGTATTCAGGCAACTAAAAACCAAAAAGAATCCAGTCGGGTGGGAAGAGCTTGATTTTATCAGGAAGGGAAACTTGGATACCATAAGTGAGTTTTTTTTGCTTTCCCAAACATCGAGCGCTAATGCCATAGCAGCTTAGCGCATCGCTAATATTCTTCGGTCCATTCATCGTCTGCGTCTTGGAGAAGCCTTGGAAGAACTTAAATGTCGTCGGGAGCTATATGATGCGACCAAAGCTATCACCAATACCTATGACTTACTCGTAAGCACCTTCGGTGAACACAGTTATCTGCATATTGATCTTGGGTATAGGAACCTTTACATTTGTCTTGCTGTCGTGAGAGAGCTTAACGAGGGCGATAGAGAATATGATGCGGCAACTTTAAAGATGCTCAGGGATATCACGTCAAGCATGATTTGAAGCGATATGCGGCTTGTACCGTTAGTTTGTATTGTACGAAGTAAGTTTCAAGGCTGGTTTGGCCGTCAAGTGTACTTATAATTTTACCAGGGAACATCAAAAGGAAGCTTGGCCATGCCACAAAGCGTTGTGTGCGAAGTATAAAATAGAAGGAGTTGTATACCTCACTTGATCTCGACTAGAATTCAGTCCTTTTTGTACCTTTACTAATAAAACATGTACACATCCCAGACTATAATCCTGCAAAGTTGCTCTACCCCTCCCTTCTAAGCATTGGTTTGCTGTTTCGATCCTACAGCTCCTTGGACATTCGCCTACTTTGCTTGAATTAGTACACTACGCACTCAAAGTGGGAGTGTTGATGTTTGGTGCGATCCTTTCCATGGTGATAATTATACTTATATCACAGCATGCCAATAAATACGATGGTGGTCCTCAAAGCCTACGACTCCTGTTTTTACTTTCGTCCGAACGTCTTACACTGTCCGACTTGTACGCCCATAGAACCCCACGACCGAAATCGTAACATCTGGATAACACAGAATGGTGTAATGATGTTTTTGCACACACCCGTATACGAAGAGATCTGATATCTTGTTTGCCCCCGGCGATCGCCTTAACCTCTGTTATCCTCGTCGGGACGTGCGCGAGAGGATAAGGTTGAAAAACAGTGGTCAATCACTTTAACAATGAAGTTGTAGTAATCCAAACATGGCAGTGAGTTTTCCTACTACTTCCTTTGTATCTTCTGCCTAGCATTGACGATTGCCTTTGCGTGATCATCGATAGAACCGCTGTTTTCGCTCTTTCAATGGCTCACTCTTGTCATGATTCATCGTCCTACAATGCCACCAGAAAAGTATTCTACCTCAAAGTTTAACTGGGTTCAGATACACGCTAAACGTATGAGAACTTCTTCGATCCCTTTCGCAACGACAATTATATCTTATATTATAGGATGTTTTGCCAATAACTTGCATCGCTGAAACGTGGGATTGGCGGCCCGCACGGAACCAATTCTCGTCCCACTCCTGGTGGCGCGCAGGAGCGGACATATATTCACAGCTTAAACTTCGGAGTCGATATCCAACATTCCCAGCCACTCAGCGACGATCACATGCATCATCAAAACTCCTCCACAATCCGGCTCCGGGCTCCAATTCGCCATATTTCAAGGTGCAATTCAAGGTCCTTGCTGTCATCGTTCTGCCGTTCGTGATTGTCGACACATGATGTAACCCGATGACCGTTAAGAGGTTCTTGGAGCCGGTCCGTGTCCTTTACCACTACTCCTTGTCGATCCGTGACCTAAGACAGACATCCAAGATGCCACCAGAGTGTTGGGGTTTCGAGTGCAACCAACCGTACATTTACATCCTACGGTTAATATGTCGGAGACACCTCGCAATGCGGTTCAGCAGGATATAAGATGAACAGCATTACGCCTCTAAACCGTATCCACGTCGATCAGAATTACTTGGCCATACACTATGCGTTCTTTCTCCAAACTCGCCGTCATCGTTTTGTTGACTCCTTTTGCTCTTGCTGCTCCGGCTGCTGAGCTGGACAAGAGGCAGGATACTTCGAGTCACTGTGGTAAGATTCTTCTAATATATTCCATGCATAAACCAATATGTATTTATCTAGGCCAATGGGACACTGTCACTGCTGGACAATATACCCTCTATCTTGACCAGTGGGGCAAGGGTGGTGCTTCATCAGGTTCTGACTGTGCCTCCATCACCTCCTTGAGCGGTACCACAATAGCATGGAAGAATACGTGGAACTGGGTTGGCGGCACGGGTGTTAAAAGCTACACAAACATCAACCTGAACAGCGGGCTTAACAAACAACTCTCTGCTATCTCCAGTATTCCTGTAGGAACTCGTTTCCATAACCGTTGTTTATCCTTCTAACCAGAACCTACTATAGACGACGTGGAAGTGGTCGCAGTCAAATTCCGGAACAGTCGTAGCCAATGTTGCTTTTGACCTTTTCACCTCAAGCTCTTCAGGGGGGTCCAACGCTAATGAGATCATGATCTGGCTTGCGAATTACAACGCTGGCCCGATTTCCGCTACTTACAATTCTGACGGAACCCCGAAACCTAAAGCAAGCAATGTCAGCATTGCGGGCCGAACCTGGTCAGTTCTTCCTCCGAAATCCTATCGGCCTGACCAAATGACAGCTTACTAGGAATCTTTACTTCGGCTCCAACGGCGCAAATAACGTTTACTCCTTCCTCGCAACAGGGAATGCTGTCGTGAACAGTTTCAGCGCTGATGTGAATCTGTTCGTTAAGGTACGGATAATGCAGTTTGTGGCACTGCTTTATGAATTCTGATGTCGTTATCTGCATTAGTATTTGACCTCTAGTCAAGGTCTCAGCAGTTCGCAGTACCTGACAACCGTGCAAGCGGGTACAGAAGCCACTTCAGGATCCGCGACTTTGACTTCGTATGTCTGACCATGAAAATGATGAGACGTCTTCTCTCTGACTGTTTTACCCTACAGGTCGTCTTATAGTGTCGTTATCAACTGAATGGTGGATATTTGTCGTCTCGAAACTATTCATGACCGCAAGTCTACGTGTCGATATGTATTGATAGTAACGATACGGAAGCAATTTGGTTTCAGTTGGACTCATACTGAGAACTCTCAGTGTATGGCAGTTCCGACATCTTTCCACAAGAGGCAAGGACGGCTGGCGATCACTACCCGTTGAGCTTTGACATGAAACGCCATGTTTTGCCATGTTGCTAAAGTCGGTGTGATCGTGAGAAGGCTTATGCTTGTTTAGGTGCCGGTGTGCGGGCTAGGAACAGCACCCGGACACAGTTGTTAAACTTGTTCGGTGCTACACCTTACTACGTTATTTGTTCAACTCTGGTTTCTACAACTACGAAATCACTGCTATCATAACATATGGCAGCAACATCACTTAAGCATGGGGTGCGCATCGTAAATTTACCCCGAGAAATGTAGATTTGTTGATCATCTTCGAATGTGCATAGAAAAGTTAAAACCTGTGGACACGGTCTATGATGTCGATCAGCTGTCCTTGATGACCTTCAGCGCTGTGCTCGAAATTTTCCTCATTGACAAAGCAAATATGTCGAATTCCAATTCTTACCCTCAATACAATGATATGCGTAACAGGGCACGAATGTAGAACAAAGCCCAAGGGCAAACCCTTTTGCTTCCTACCAGGAACCGTGTCGTTTACTCAGGTTCATTCTACTTCAGAAACAAACCACTCTCTTCGTATCTCTCTGGAGGGGAGAATGAACTGGAGTTGTCCTGGATTTCATTCTAACCGTTCTATCTATCTCACCTTGCTGATTAGGTTGCGACTACTCATGGAATACACCACATCCTGAGCAGCCGTTTTTAAACGCTCGATGATCATGAGTCCGGCTTACTAGGTGATGGGCGCCTCTTGTTCATCAGTTGACCCCTTCCCCTACCATCGCCTCCAAGATCTTCGTGTCTCCGAGTTCATCATACCACATTACTTTAAATGCCCCCACACGCAACACAGGCGCGATGGAAAAACCCCTGCCATCACCTTTCACCGTCGTCGATCCTGCACATCCAAGAGTTTAGCCTTCATACCTTGGATGTCGGCAGCTAATGATGGCGTTACACTGGATTACGTCGAACTATACAGGGATAGTTTGATTCCTCTACATGCGTGTTGTCAGTATATGACTGTCTTGCTTAATGTCACGTTAATCTACATAATCTTACTCATTCTCACAGTGGTTGGCCTTACGTGGATAATACATGATTATTGTACGTCCTTCTTTTGCTATCATTTCTGAGTGCGAATACCCAAGGTAACTTTGGGCAGTTATCACCCTTGAAGATGAAGTACTTCGGTGTTCTCTCGCTTGATGCCACATAAACTGAGCGATTTCTTGATGTTCATAAGATAACTTATATCTGGGTGAGTTATTTTTATTGCCTCATACCGGTCCCTGTTCACATCTTCACATGATTAGAAACAAAAACGCACAATGCCCAAATTTTTGTTTTTGTGGGTAAGAAAGCAACCTTTTATTAGCCCCCTCGTCGGTATTGACATATACTTCTTAGATTCGGTATTATAGGTATGAATTTCAATGAAATAGGAGTTCAATTTGTCGAACAGCCGAATGGTGTTAGCTTGGCACTGCTTATGTTCGACGTGACGCAAATTCACCTCTTTTCCCGACCAGGCATCACCTCCGATGTTGTGTGCGTACATGTTATGAGTACGACCCCCGCCATCAGCCTTTTAATCACCCCCCAGCTGCGTTGCAATGGACCCTATAACTCGTGGAGCGGGAGCTATTGCTTTGTGGTCCATTGAGATCATCATGCAACTGCGCGTTTATGCGCTTTACGGTTGCTCGAGAAACGTATGCATTTACCCTGCCCACCCGCTCCCTTGGACAAGTCGGCTCACCCAATCCCAGATTGCCATCCTTAATGCCATTCTCTTTGTAGGCTCTATCGCCGGGTTTATATGGGTCTTAGTGCATAACGCAAGTTTGCATCACACAATTATAAAAGATGCTATTCACCTTCCTCTTCCCGGCTGCCCTGCCCTTCATGTGGGACTCGAGTGGCTTCAGTGGGTCCCTGCCACCGCGTTCGAAGGCCTGCTTTTTGGATTTGCACTCTCTAAAACGTTGAGCTCAACGGCGAGCAGGGTAAGGAAGGGTGCCAAGGTCTCGTTGCTTCAGCTAATGCTGAGAGACAATCTATTGTATTTCTTTGCGTAAGTCGTGGACTTCTTGTTACTTGTACATCTCTACAATACTGTGCAGGATTGGTATTTTACTTATCTTCAACAACCTGATGGTCATAGTGCGTTATCGACTCTTCAATCTCTTGTAGAACACACAATTAACGTTTTATCAACAGGGTGTCACCCGCATACCGTGGTTCAGCTATAGGTATGTATGTACTGCTCTTTTGATAGAATATCACAAACATTGAATCTGTGTAGTCCGTTCCATGCCGCAATGGGCATTTTGACAACTCGGATGCTCCTAAACATCCACAAGACTGTCCAAGCTGACATTGACATTAACATTTCGTTGGTTGTGGGCCAGTTGGAAGAATACGAAACTGTTTAAGATACCCCGGGAATACGCAAGCAATTAGAGTTTATGACATTGCATTGTACTTTGAACAGATTTATCTATGGGTCTTATGGCGGCGATAGCAGGAAACGTCCCAAAACTATATCGACTGGTAGTCTACAAGCAGATGATACATCAGCTCCTGGTCGACTGACCGTAGGCTACTCATGTAGTGTGATATACAGCTATGTATAAAACATGCAATAGAATATACAGTACAAGGGCGACTAATCAAGCCGTGGATGATAGTCTACCAACATACATCCCTCAAATCCTTGAATGCATTTGCGCCACCGCCCTTCATTCCATGCAGATATCTTCGCCCAACCACCATCCGGGCTGATGATCTTTATCCAAAGCAAGCATGCGCAGACAGCGAAATCTGGATATGTGATCTCTTCCGAGTGTAGAAACCGCTCCGACAGGGTGGAAAAACTAGCCTCTAACTCCCTCCAAGAACTATCGTGATCGGAGCCTCTTGGTACGATGTCTTCCAGCGTACTGTTGAACCTGACTTCCATTCGTGTTTCGAAGTCATTACGATCACAAGGCAATTTGGAATTGCACAGATCCTTCAGCAAAAGTAGTGCAGCCACCTGAATGATCTGGGTGTCGATGAGAAGATTAAATGCTTCCCGTTGTAGCTGAAATTCCGTTGTGAATATGGGTTGGGATGTGGGGAAATATTCACGTTCAAGATATTGGAGGATAGAAAAAGAATCAGAAACTATGGTGGGCTCAGATATAGAACGGTTGTAGTCGATGAGTGCGGGGAAGGTGTAGTGAGGTTTTCCCGTCGGCTTTATTCCTGTGGGAGGTATACCTAGAGAAAGGCAAGTTGCTTCAATCTCAGTCGTGGGCAACCAGCGAGTTTCGTATTCGAGCTTCCGATAGTTGAGATAAAGTCTGTAGTCAGTTACACGCTCGTCTGAGTAAACAAGGCCCAGAACCACCAATATAGGAACGTACCGGACTCGCCATGTGTATGGGGATGATGGAAGTCCCAACGTAGTTGGAATGTCAAAGAAGAGGATATTGGTTTCGACCATAGCCCCAGATGGCTGCAGGTAGGTATTATGTTGATGTTCGGGACGCTGACATCGAACAAAACGATGAAGCATCACATAGCCTCATATACTACTATAGGCACTTGATTATAGGCACTTGATTATAGGCACTTGATTAGAAGCTAAGCTGAGCATATGGTATGATTTCCCCACCACCGCCTACGACTACACATCAAACGAAAGGTCGTTCCCGAGGCCGATTCTTGACAAGCCCGAGTAGTGACTTTTACTGACGAGAAATTGGATATTCGGATCGTAGATTTGCCCAGTACCATGGCTAGTGCATCGCGGAAGATTTGCAGAGTTTACCATAGCTCACTTCTGATTGTGTCCAGTCTAATGGCCAGACTTGGGGAATGCATGTCTTATTTGGGGCCACAGCCGAAAGACTCGGTGAGATGAGTTGTGGCGGCAGAAGGTAACCTCCGAAGGGGCCAGAGAGTGGCCAGAGCATAGCTTGCCCTGACGGAAACTCCCGAAGCTTTTTCGCAAGATCGTCTGATCCATTCTTTTAGGAGAAGTTCTACACTTCTCCACCTCACTACATACGATATCAGTAAAGCATGACAAATTTCTTAGCGGGCCAGAGAGTTAGGCCAAGCTCAATAGTTTCTTCGCTCTTGTGAAGTCTTGTGCTCAGGCAGTTCGGTTTATCCGCACAGTTACTCCGCTGTGGCGGGTCGTCGCCCTCCTAGAGAGTGGGTGCTCTATCTACTGTGATTCTTTCCATCTGACTATATATCAGTGGGAATTGACATTTGCTGTTGGTTCGGGAACCATGTTCTCTGTGTTACTGCTTTTGTCTCTTCTGCACGCTTCCATTTCTGTGTCTCTCGCACGTCCACAGTCGTACGCTGTGTGGGCGGCGGACTCAGCTATCAAGCGTGGTCAGGGAAATGGATTTGACTCGTCTGGGAAGGCATCTGTATCCTATGAACATGGAGAATTACAATGGGGTTTGAGGCAGCTATATGACACGACGGGCAACGCGACTTACTACAACTATATCCTTTCTGCCGCCAATAACATTGTATACGATAATGGCACTGTTCACGGTAATTATGCGTACGTATCCAGTTCTTGACAAGGGATAATTACTTACACATTAATTTCACAGTGTCTCCGATTACTCCTTGGATCCCGTGCGGTCTGCCCTTTTTCTTATTTTTCGATCGTGGGCGTAGTCTTACCCGTCATGTACTATCAGGACTGGACCCACTTTCTTATACTTGTAATGCATAGCCTCTTTCAAGAGGAACCTTGGCTAAGCATATCCTAGGTATTCGAAAACGAAACAGGCAAAATGGAAGATAGCCGCGGACATTTTCCGAGGACAATTAAATGGTCACCCTCGAACCGCTGAGGGGCAATTCTGGCACAAATTGCGTTACTTCAACCAAGGTACGTTCCAACCTCTCCGAGATCTACATTCACTTTATCCTTTTGATGGCAGGGTGGCTCGACGGTATTTACATGGGTGATATTTTTTATGCGCAATACACGAAGGACTTCCAGTCTACCAATACCACCGCTTGGAGTGGGTTTTACTATGTTCAGCTAAGCTGAAGCTAACAGTCTTATATAGATGACATTACCAAGCAATTCACCCTCATATATAAAAACACTCTTCAGACACCAGGCTCTACTAATTATACCGGGCTTTTGTATCATGGCTACGACTATTCTCATACCGCTGTATGGGCATCGGCAGATCGTGGACACTCCCCGGAGATCTGGGATCGAGCACTCGGCTGGTATTTCATGGCTTTGGTGGATATTTTAGAGATCTTCCCTACCACGAACAGTGGATATGCATCTATCCTCAATATCCTGCGAGACCTAGCTCCAAAGCTTCGTGATGCAGCAGATGCGCAATCCGGTGCCTGGTGGTTGGTCATGACACAACCCGGACGCACAAAAAATTACTTCGAGAGCAGCGGAACGGCAATGTTCGTTTATTCGTTACTGAAAGGCGTCAGGCTCGGTTATATACCAGACAAAGATGGAAGCATTGTGAAGGCAGCTAAAAAGGCATACCAATACATGATCGCAAACTGGGTGGTTGCCAACTCAGACGGCACGATGAACTGGTTAAATACAGTCGAGGTGAGATGGGTTTTAAATATTTTTAATGAAAGCATGTTGAAGCCAAGCAAATAGGTTGGGAGCCTAAGCGGGAACGGCACTTTCGAGGTGTGTAAAACGAATCTATTTTCTGGGCATCCGAATTGAGAGTATTCAAGTACTATGTTGGAGTTTCGACAATCCTCAATGACCTCAAAGGCCTCTCTGCATTTTTGTTGGCGAGCTTAGAGTATGAGAAGCTTTAACGGGAGTGGTAGTTCGGGCCGTTGCGTCACCCTTGTCATAATGACCAAATTATCAAAGGTTTTGGTCATCGGAGCGGTCCGCATTTTACCGAAACCCATATTCCTTCATTTTCCCGTCGGCCCGTTCGTATCACGGGTTGTTCTCATGCATCTTCTCGTCTTTGAAATTGACCACCTCTGAGGTCTACTTTGCTCAAATGTTGTTTAATAGCCTGATACTCTCGTCGCTGTCCTTGGCGACTGTTGTATTGGCTCGCCCAGAATCCTACGCTGTATGGGCGGCTGACTCTGGGATCTCCAGAAAACAAGGGAACGGTCTTGACTCTAATGGAAGGGCTATTGTGTCCTACGAGCATGGCGAATTTCAATGGGGGCTGCGACAATTATTTGAGCGGACGGGAAACCAAACATATCATGATTATATCGTAACTGGAGTGGATAATATCGTGTTCGCCAATGGGACAGTTCACGGAAGCTACGTGTATGTCTTCTCAGCGAAAAATCTTACAACATAATCATGCCAAAATCCAGAGTGACAGACTATGTCCTAGATCCACTGAGGTGTGTCCGTTTCGGACTGACCGTCCTCTCATATTGAACAAATACCCCGTCTCATAGAACTGGACCCACATTCTTATACCTGTATGTAGTACCCAAGCAGGAAAGAAAACCATTCACGTAACTGATCATGAATGACTATCACACTGTCAAGACACCAGCAGTTAGGACTTGCCAAGTACAAAACTGCAGCAGATATATTCAGAGGTCAACTCAACGCTCATCCACGTACTGCTCAAGGTCAATTCTGGCACAAGAAGAAATATCCGAATCAAGGTATGCGATCCATATCAACTTATAATCGATCAAACCTAATGTAGCCCGCCGCACGGATCAGGCTGGCTCGATGGTGTGTATATGGGCGAGATATTTTATGCCCAATACACAAGCTTATTTCAGCCGACAAATACCACTGCTTGGGGTAAGAGTTTTCGCAATAAAAGCAACTATCGGTTTAAACTTTGCCTCTCGTCATAGCTGATATCACCTTACAATTCCGCCTCATGTACGAAAACACGATCCAAAGCGCCACTGCTCCAAATAATACTGGACTCCTCTACCACGGCTACGACTTCTCCCATACGACATCTTGGGCGTCCGCAGACAGGGGCCATTCGCCCGAAGTCTGGGACCGCGCACTGGGATGGTATTCAATGGCGCTCGTGGACGTCCTGGAGATTATACCAACCTCCGACCCCGGACATGCTACGATTCTTGGCATCTTGCAAACCCTTGTTCCTAGGATCCGTGACGCTGCTGACCCAACCTCAGGAGTTTGGTGGTTGGTGATTACACAACCTAACAGGGCCAAAAACTATTTCGAGAGCAGTGGTTCGGCAATGTTCGTCTATGCGCTCTTGAAGGCAGTAAGACTTGGGTATGTTCGCGATGAGGATGGGAGTATCGTCGCAACAGCCGAGAAAGCTTATCGCTACATGACGACCAACTGGGTTGTGGCGAACAGCGATGGGACCATGAACTGGATAAACACTGTGATTGTAAGCGTTCTGGACTACTGGGGGTTATAATTTCTGACTAGTTTTGCAGGTTGGAAGTTTGGATACTACGGGGGATTTCAACGTCCGTCTCTTCCACTAGAATGCCTATCTTCTCGACTGACATATGCGGTTCCTCGTAGTACTATGTTAGCCAGGCTGTCGACGTCAATGACCTCAAAGGCCTCGCAGCTTTTGTTCTGGCAAGTCTGGAGATTGAAAGACGGTGAATTTGGCCAATATGCAACGATAAAGTATCGGAAAGGGAAGTATCTGAATGAGACTAGCCACCGTCCGTAGGATAGAATGAAGTAATGTAAAGACATGATCCAAAGAGAATGAGGAAAACGGATGGTGAGGGAGAGAACCCGTCAGGAGCTAAATGTTATAAATACAAGTTAGAAACGGCTAATAATCGCTTATGGAATTCAGGGTAAGAGCTGGCATAGATGGTCAATTATTCTGAGTCCCAGTCATCATCATCTTCATCGTCGTCATCGCTATCCCCCATGTTCTTATTCCTCTTTTCGAGCGCGTTGATGAGGGCGGAGGTTAAGTCTCCGCCAGCAGCAGCACCCCCGACCGCGGCAGCACCGGCAGCAAGGGCTACCCCATCGGATGGTGACGATTCTGGGGGCGAGGCAGGAGAGGTACGAGCAGGAGACGAATTCGGGTCTGTTTTTCGCAAGGAATGGATGCCCTTGCCAGCGATAGAATCAAGCAGTGCATTGCGCCCCGGTTGTGGATGAGGAAGGCCAGACATGGCAGGTGGATCGTCACCGCAGACAGTTGGCGGCGGTGGCGGCGGAGGAGGGGGAGGAGGAGGAGGAGGGCCTGTAGTTGGTGGCGGAGGTGGTGTCGCAGTGGAAGGCGGAGGCGGAGGCACGGAGGATGACGGGCGGGCGGGTGTTGCAGGAGAAGGAGGTAGCACTGTCTTTGTAGGGCGCACAGGAGGTGGGGGAGGGCCAGGTGGTACGCGACTGACAGGGCGTGTAGGAGGTGGGGGCGGTACATTGTTCTGAGGCTGTGGCCGCCGAGGAGGCTGCGGAGGCGGAGCTGGATGCGGCGCAGTAGGCACCGGGGACGGGGGTGGACGAGGGGGTGGGGGAGGCTGAGAAGAACGAGCTGAGGTACGAGGCGGTGGAGCTGGGGGAGGAGCTTGAGGTGTTCGCACTGGAGGCGCAGGAGGAGGCGCAGGAATAGCTGCGACAGAGGAACTATTTGGTCGTCGTTGAGGAGGCAGTGGCTTTGGCTTCTTTGGCTTTTGAGGCTGGTCCTGAGGGAATTGGCGGACGAAATCTTTGATGAACTCCATGTCCTTTGCAATAACTTCTTTAGAGATCCCAGAGCCCTCTAGGTCACCAAGAAGAGCAGTCCAAGAGGGGTCCACCCCGGTAGAGGTAAATCCACGCTCAGCGTCATATCCCATATGCCCTAGATGGATGAAAGAGCCCGCCGTGGGTCCAGAGATCATTGACTTGTCAACCTTCCCACCCTTGGAGCTCCTCTTCTTTTTCTTCTTCTCTAATTGGGGTCTCGCTACAGCAAGTCTAAGATACCATGCATTGAATGAAACTGAGACTCACAGGATTTCTGGTCCTTCTTCCCTATCACCTTCTTCCAAAATGCCCTTGCCTCGTATTCATCCGCAAATACAAAGCCTATCATACAATCCTGGCGCAACGTTGAGTATTCATATTTACGATAATGCCTAATAAAGGGAACTCACGTCTCCAGCGAAAGAATGAAAGAAAGCTCTGTCTGGGTGATAATCGAAACCAAAATACAGCTCATGCTCCCAAATAACGCCACGCGTTCCCTCCAGGTCCACCATCCTGAAGTTATGAGAATTGCTTGTGCTATCTTTCACAAAGGCAACAGCTCCCTGAAGCCCGGCATACGACCACTTATCAGGTTTTGGAGACGCATAGTAAACCCGAGCACGAGCAGCATGAAGGACCTTGGAGCCAGTCAAGGCAGATTTCACTTTTGCCTTCTCCTCAGTCGATAGTGTTGACTGAGAAGGCATTCTAGTGGGCGAAATGGAATAGCTTGAAGGTAGAGAATAAAATCAGAATCGCAGTCCGCAGAGTTGGCCAGTTTCGGACGGTGATGTGCGTGGGAAAGTGTCACGTGTGCTTGATATACAAAGCCACAAGTCCCCACACTCTGACAGTGAGTTTGCACCAGCAGTGACCAAATTCACGCTCACCCGTGATTCTTGACGTCCAAGCAATGAAACAAGGAGATGTTGTCTATGACTGGATTTCATCGGAAGATGTGGCTACAGCAATAGGCATAGAACGGCAAGGTTCTTACACTACCCATATTTCATCCCGTTTCCACGCTTATCATTGTAAGGTTATTCTACCGATGAGGCTGGAAGCTTGGAAGCCTTTCAGTCCGTGTTTGATACTTTGGCGATGTGTTTCAGCTAATCAAGGAATAGATATCGTCAGTCTAATGCTGGTGAACTATTTCTTGGTGCATATATCCAACTTACACATGGCCGTGAGCTTATTGGATATGTCTGTTCGACACTATCCCCCACCCAATCTTTGACTCACGAATCCATGTCCACACACGTCCCATCCTCGGCTTCTGTATGTATCCACTCGGTCTGCGTATCGCCTGCACACAGGAGAAGAAAGATTGGATTGAATCTACTCAAGGAGTATATTTCCAAAATTGAAGCTGCGCGCCGGAATGGATCGTCATATGAACGTATCTTATTAATAACCCACGAGCCTCTTCGACAATTCTATGAGAGTGCTGGCTTTGAGTGGATGGGAAAGAGCAATGTGGTCCATGGTCCATACCCTTGGTATGAAATGCGTAAGAACCTTGGAACCAATCATGCGGCTTCAGAATCTCTGCCTGTCACTGAAGAAACACAGCAAATCCCCACTAGCCTCTGGGAAGCGCTTCAACGTGGTTCAAAAACAGGTCCCACAACAAGACTTTTCTCATCCTTCTCGGGTGGGCAGCTAGATCTCGTTGAACCCCATTCCGAGAAGCAAGGTGTACTTGTCAATAAATATGACCTATTATGTCCCAGAAATAATTGTGGAAGCATCATTCTAAAGCGAGGGGTGGGTGAATGGGTGGAACGATCGAGCGTCAAGGTAAAGTTTCTACTTCTTACTTGCTCGATTTAGTTATGTACTTATTACCGTTGATTGGGTACGCCCGCTAAGATGGAACCAGAGGGACTTCCTACACAAGACATTTTACCGATGCTCCCTACCCCACCAGAGACATGCCAATGGTGGCTAATTAGTCCCTCACCGATGGAATTCGAAAATATAAGCTTCTCTCGCCCCGTACAACAAAACACTAGTGGTGAATAAACCTTTCACACTTGTCTGGGTACTATCTGAAGATAAAGTTGTGTCAGGACCAAAGTTGAAGCTTTTGGCGTGTGCCGAATGCGATCTTGGGCCATTGGGCTGGTCCGAGGAGGGGGGTCGGGAGTTCTGGCTGGCATGCACAAGGGTCGGCTACCGAGAGTGAGAATGATTTTCTGAATAGATGAAATTATCTCTCGCGAAGATCAGATAGCGTACTTCTGCATCATTTCGACACTCTCAAAATATATGCATCAGTCTAATTATCTCCCTTTGAACGCTTGAGCTTCGCCGCCGACATTATCGATACTGTTCCCCCAACAAGAGCCTGAATGGGATTTGCCGATGTGTCTCATAATACATCTGACATATTGTTTGCAAGCGCAGGCGGCCGGGGTTTGCTATGATTCTGGCCGTACGTACAAGATTGTCAAGCGGAATAATAGGAAATAATCCACAGATCTATGATTGCTTGTTCAGGGAACTCGATCAACATCTGCGCACATCTCTTCAGCAGTATGTCAGTCGTACACCGACGTCAAATTGAAAAACACATGACGAAAGTGGTCGATACAAAGGGTGTGATACTTTTAGAGATCCAGACGTGTCGTAAGTGTCGATATCTAGACCAGCGTGGCTGCCGCGGCGAAATACAGACCTTCTGAATTTACTTTCACAACGCGAATTCCCAATACCCATCTTTGCAAATAGTGGATGTCCCATACCCACGATGCTCGCTTGATTTGAATCGCCGTTCGATCGACAAACCTGTAACTGTGAACCGCGTGGCCGTTGCCGCTGTGTGCGCGCTAGCAATAGAAGGTCAACATAATGTCTAAACACACGACAAACGTGGTTCTGATTTTCCGTGGTGGAGCGGTCCCGCTGTGCTCCGAATTTATATCATGGAATGACAGCCAAACTAATCTGCAACTGACAATTCAGTTGACGTAGGTGTACATGCGGCAACGATGTCATGGACAAGCAGGACCTAGGCCAGTGTCCTGAGACGACTGGTAAGTACACTTGCAAAACATCTGTCGATTGTAACATTGTCGCATGTCGCGATGATGAAGACGAAGGTTGTGTCAAACCGCGATCAAAGTCCAGTCTGATGTATGATAGCGTTCATACAGCTGCCGTTCTGTATGACTGAAAATAACTCTAGGAAACCAATCAACCATTTACCCCAGTCTAGAGATAAATGCGGCCGCAAAAAGCGGCTGACAGAAGCCTTCTTCGTTTTTCAGAACATGCGTCACATTGCGTGGCGCCTTTCGAGCGCTTTCCAATGCTTTCGAAGCCCTTTCCCTTCTATGATATCGGCTGGCATGCAATAAACAGGGTCAAGGTCAACGAGACCCGGATAACCCAGCAGAGAAAGTCCTAGGTGCACGATGTTAATCCAAGGTGAACGGCCCTCCAAAATCAACATACCCGCAATCCCAAAATGTGTGTGGAATACGTCAACCATATCTCCAGGTCTATCTGCTATCCCACCGCCTTCTGTGTCCTAACAATTGATAATGTGGGTCAGACTCAAAGCTTTTCGGCCGAAGGTTGGCCACACCTGTGCAGAGAGTATGAACGTGGTCAACTTATCAGAATCGATCCACGGTATCTTGTTTAAAATTGCCAATGACGAGAGAACCCAGAAGCTGTAACAAACCTATTGAGACGAGTAGAATATTAAGGTCACGCTCCATGCAAGGAAGGGCCATGACGTACGTCTTCCAGCTTTTCAGGTCGTCCATTCAGCCCACCATTTGGTAGCTGCCGTTCGCATAGCCACCACCCCAGTGTCTCCGTATCAACCACATCAAGTCTGTCCAGGATTATAAGCGCTGCTACACACACAAACACTGAAGACCCGGCATAGTTTAGCGAAGGCCAGCAGATGGTCACGCTTAGTACGACTCACCTTGGGCAGCATGGCTCTCTGCACCTATACAGCTTCCAAATCCCCCATCAAAGTTCTTACACTTCCCAATGTAGTTGATGATTCTTTCCTTCGGTTCTCCATCCAAGAGATGCAATTGACCCAGAAGCGAGAGAGCGTTGATAGCGCAGTACGTGAATCGCGTGTCAATTTCACCAAATGAGTCGCCTGCAAAAACACCAGATGGTTGATGAAGTGATAATATGACTACATAGAGGTAAATTGGTACGGACACGGACATTGGCACTGATTGACGTACACTTCACCACTCGGGGTATATCTATTCGATCTAAGGCATCATAGGTTACCAGTATTTGAATAGCGCTGGTGGTCGATAGTAGATGCGCATCATGGTCGGGATGGGCACCGAATGCACCTGGAGATTCATGCGTGAGCTTCGTGCTGCTTCGCGGAAGAAGGCAGGAGGGCACAGCGACAGATGAGGGTAAGGTAGAGGTCAAATGTGCAAACCTGCCTCGTCGTCCCAACAACTCAACACGAAAGCGATGGTTTCATCGCGGTCCAGCACACCCTTTTCGCCCATTATGCACAATGCCGTTAGTCCCCAGTATACAGCATTCAACCGCAAGTGAGATGATAAGTGATACGCAAGGTCATCTTTGTTCTACACAGGCCTAGAGTGAGTAATGGATCAATAATCTAGGTTGGAAACCCAACCTCCCCAAGAGACTTGATGTACGAAATATGAAGAGGAACAAGGAGATCAAGCGACGACGATGAAGCCATACTGCGCAAGCGTTGTTGGTTTTGGCACAAGTAAAAACGGAACAAACTCAGATCAAAACTAGTACCAACTTACACAAGACTCACATACAGAAGTACGAACAACTTGCGAGTGCACAGCAAGGGAAATAAATTAATATAACTGTGCAATATACATTTCGCCGGACTATTACGGAGGATCATATGGCAAAAGACCCAATCTACAACAATACGGGGTGGCTCCCGATTTACTAGTGAAGTATTATAGTTTGCAAGATGTTTAACTCATGATCCAGACCTTTATTGCCTGAGTACCGCCGATATCAGGATGAAGCATGACAGACGAAAGCCAGGATTGAAGGAGACGGCGGCGGCGATCAAGGAAGGCTGGTCGGTAACGTGCTAACGGTGTTTTTGGAGGAAGAGAAGGAACGAGGTGTCGCTGGTGACGCTAGAGAATGTAAAATAACATTAGGCCGCTAGATTCAGCTGCAGCATGCAATTGATGATTGTAGACACGAACTGGAAGTGTCCGACACAAATCAGACTCAAGCTCCACGAAATCACTGTAACGTTTGTGGGCATGTATGATGGTTCCCTGTAGGCCAGCCGTGATTAGTCAGGTAAACAAATTGTTAAGACTTTGCAGCTTGCCTCTTTGGTTTTAACAGTACAGTCATACACTGAATCGGGTTTCAGTACAGGCTGGGGGATACCTTACGCTACCCACCGATGTATGCTCCCTCAAGCTTGTCCCCAACATTTATCCAGCCGCCGATTGTGACGTCTTGGGCAAAAGTAAGACTTTCTCTTCCTGAGTTATCTCCTAGCCATATGTCCTTAGAAAAGATTGATGGTGGGCCATAAAAGGACGTCTGTATGGACCGTGCATCGTATTCATCGTCCTAACGTTGAGATGAGGAATGCTAGCAGCCTAGGACGAAATGGTACTGTACATGTAAGAGTTCTTCGTACAGCCTGGCTTCCTCTTCGATGTCAATTCCGTTCGGAATTATCTCGAGAAGGGATTTTGAGTTGGCAAAAGGGTGCGGAGGAGGAGAAGATGTGGATGCTGATAGACTGGCCATGATAGAGCGATGCCTAACGCTGCCATTGGAACCGGTGAAGTTGACACCACTTTCAAGCCTAATGTGACAATAAGTCGGGCCGCACAAGTGCAGGAACTCCCGATCTAAATAGTGGTAAATATTAGTAACGCGGTTCGGCACTGCGGGCCGAAGCCATTAGTATATAGAGCCTCGAGCACCAAATACCAGGACCAAAATACCCGCCATGATCTCTAAAATCACTACCAAACCCTATAAGGACAACATCGTACAGATGAAAGGGAGGCTTCCGTTCACTACGGGTTCCTAGTAACCTTGGCAGAAACCTCATGATTCATCATGAATGTCTCCCACACAAAGCCTAAACTTGCTACGGATGGGACCAAGAGCTTGGAGACTAAGAGTGGTGGTTGACCGCCGTGGTTGAAAATTATTGAGCAGCCGGTAAAACCACAATGCTCAAGATGCTTCACTAAAGGTTCCGTTACTATCATTAGGCCTTTTCATAATTAGAATATCAAAACCCAGCCTGGGCAGCAGCTCTTTCTGCAATAGAACCTCGGGGTTCCCAAGCACTGACATGTTCAGGCGCGCCTTTTTTCCCATGCACCGCCTCCTCATCCACACCCCAGGCACCACCGCCTGGTGTCTCGATGACCAGTCTATCTCCTTTTCCCATCCTCACAGTCGCTTTCCCACCAATGTTTATCTCGCGTGTGCTTCCATCGGTTTGTCCATCTAGGTCCCCGTCTTCGGTGCGTAATCGCTTAACCCAGGTGTTCCGACCAAGGGCACCCGGCTCTCCGCCTTCCATGCCATATGGCTGTCTCGTGCGTCGCTGTGGGTGGCGCGTAAGGAACATGTTTCTCATGGACAGAGAATCGTGCGAGAGTACATACCTCAGAGAGAATAGATACCTGCATTGGTTCAAGGAACTCGAGTTCGCGGACCGCGCCTTCGCCCCCGTGCCACTTTCCCAACCCGGCAGAGCCGTGGCGCAGACCGAACTTGTGGAGCATGACGGGATAACGCCTCTCTAATATTTCCACGTCCCCGATACGTGTATTTGTAATATGTGTGTGGACGCCATCCGTTCCATGCCAGCCAGGCCCAGCACCCGAGCCACCCGCAATAGTCTTAGAGGGTTATAGAGTGGTCAGAAAACAGGGGAAGCACACATAAAAAAATAAATGGTACCTCGTAGTAACCCCAGCCAGCGATGCTTTTCCCATCCTTGTCTTTGCCGCCAGTTCCGAATGTTAGATTACTGTCACGGGGGGCATGAATGATCAGACACTATATCTTTTAGAGGATATTTACTTGGTGCATCCTTGGCTGGCAGCAGCAGCGTGGAAGGCTTTGAGAACGACGTCTACAATTCTTTGAGAAGTAAGAACATTCCCACCACATACTGCAGCCGTTCGTGATGGAGATAATAAGGATTTCGAAGGAATTTTGACTATACATCGAAATTGAAGGTCAATGCCAAGCATATGAAAGTGATGAATATTTTTAGCGTACTTTCTAAAGGAACCAGACAGCCTGCATTCAAAGGAATATCAAGATCAAGCATCGCTCTCATACAGTAGATAACGGCCGAATGGACGACAGAGATTGGAGCGTTGAGGTTCCCACGGACTTCACACCCCGTGCCAGCGAAGTCAAGAACTGCGGAGCCATCTGTTTCATTGATTTCTACCCTCAAACTTATCTTCAGAGGAAGTCGTGATTAAGACGGGTATGGGTCGCGAACAATAGCACGTACGGGAGAACCATCGTCGAGATAGTCAACAGCAGCGAGGACATTCGAGCCAGCGCGTTTGGCTACATCACGAAGTAGGTTTCTGACTGACATTTCGGCATTGTTGCGAATGTGGTACATATATTCTTGTACTGTTGGTAGACCATAGTCATCGACAACTATACGCGTATGTATTATCAAATGCATTTATTTTTTAAAGTGTAGGCGTACGCACTTGCATGAATAAGCTGTATACCCTTGTGATTTGCAGCAATTTGCTAATGGGTTTCTAATCAGTGATTGAGGCTAAAGCGCTGTTTTCGGTACACACCGCCTTCAGATCGCTCTCCACGTCGCGGATGTTTCTACACCCAGAACTGCCTGGGTACTGACTGGGCTTCTCGACCATGTATTCCACAAGTCCCTTCCGATCGAAAACCCCTCCATCAACAATCTTGAAGCTTTCTATCTCAGCCCCTTCTTCGAAGATGTTTACAGACGTGGGCGGCATTGAACCAGGTAAGATTCCGCCGATATCTGCATGATGACCCCGCGATGCAGTAAAGAAGATGATTTCCTTAGTGTTAGAGTCGAAGACTGGCGTGATGATCGTAATGTCCGGAAGATGTCTAGTACCCAGGATGTTACAATAAGCCAAACCATCCGTATATAGAAAAGTAGTACGTACGAGCCGCCGGCGTACGGTGAATTTGTCATTAATACGTCCCCTTCTTTCAAGGTCTTCTCATGAAGCTTCATCTGATATTTAACAGCACTTTGGGGAAAGGATGGTCATCGTCGGTTTGATAAGGTCAGAAATTCCATATACTGACAAGGACATCGAACCCAGGTGAATAGGGATAAACGGAGCATTAGCGACCAAATCACCATCGGGTGCGAATAAAGCACAAGAGAAGTCAAGCCGTTCCTTGATATTTGTGCTGATGGACGTCTGCTGAAGAGAGCGCCCCATTGCTTCAGCAACGCTCATGAAGCGATTTGCGAACAAGGTCAGTAGAATTGGGTCAGGGCCATTGCTTGGAGTCTTGGGTGGCGTATGTGGAGGAATATCGGAGTGCATTGTGGTAAAAACGAAACCTTCCTCAAGATGGAATGTTGTAGGATGACACTCAATCGTGAATTTGGATTATTTAAAAGCAGCCTCAAACCAATCCAATTCCGCTTGTATTCCGGTATCGATGGGGGGTGAAGATGCTGGGTCGCGTTTCTTACGGGTATTACCTAAACCTTTATATACCAGAGCATTCAGATTAGGGCGTGAAAGAGGGCCAGGTATACGTACGGAAGGTGGTGGGGTGGTTTGTAAGAATGGCTCTGTGAAACTCAGTAAGGGAGTAGCGGGCCGGTACTAGCCGGGATCTTTTGGACTCATTATGGTAGCCGTCTCGGTTGAACACCAACCAGCAACGAAACAACAAGTCGCGTCCGCCTGATTCCCATACTAGCCTCTAGACCCAATAAACTCATAGGTTGTTCAACATATGGCAGAAACACTTGCAGATTATCTTCAATCGCAAGAAGAACTTCTCCAAGAAGCAGCGTTGGCCCTACCCCATGAATTTTCGAAATGTACCTACTCTTTGGGACCTATCAGGTGTGCAACTCACGATTACTTATCTGAAATCTATCATGCCGCTAATAACTGTACATTTGAATAGGCAAGCAGTGTATTTGTGCCTTACCTGTCCTGAAGAGCGTGGTCTCTGCTCGGCATGCTCAATTGCGTGCCACACTGATCATGAACAAATCGAGCTGTAGGTTGTCCTATCCGAATGCCGAGTCTTTTCCGGCTGAGCGTTCCTCAAGATTTCCTAAGAGGAACTTCCGTTGTGACTGTCCAACTACCTCAATTGCACATGATTGCACCTTGCACAAACATTTAGAGGAAGAGAACGTGTCAAACTCTTACGGTCAAAATTTTAGGTCAAAATTTTGCCGATGCGGACGGCCATACGACGCAAAGACGGAACAGGAGACTATGATACAGTGCTTAATCTGTGAAGTCCGTTCTGGTCAATTACGTGGTCATTAACTCGTTACTGATCAACGCCTATGTCAGGATTGGTTCCACGAATCATGCTGTAATCTCCGAGAGCGGCCACCTTCAAGGGATCCTTCTCCTGAACAAACTCCGGAAGGGACGGGCGCGAACGAAGAAGGAGTTGACGACGATGCGGTGTCAGAGAGCTCCTCAGGCCTACCGCCACCGCTCATTTCCGGCTCTGAATACGAGTCTTTCATTTGCGGATCGTGTGTGTCGAGGAATGAAACTCTTATGAAATGGGCAGGCACCGCTGGCATTACTATGGTTGTCAGGCATTCCCCTACCGAGCCTTGGCAACGCTTGATGAACGAAAACTCAATATCTGAGGAAATTATAGACATTGACCATGCAGGTACAATCGATAATACGCCCATCGGGTGCAAACGCCCTCTTTCACCATCGAGCCTTGAGATCCCAGAAGCAAAGAGGGCACGGACTGCTTCCCCAACTCCTAAACCGCGAGCTATCTTGTGCCTAGCCCCCCACATAAATTTCATAGCTCACGAAATATTTTCTCAACTTGATGCTCCTACAGAAGCCTCACTTGGTGCAGGTGATCTGTTCTTGTTGGAAGGTTTCCGAGAAAGATGGTGTCGTTGTGATTCTGTGGGTTATTCTACTTCTTTCATCTTCCTGTGCGCAAATCTTACATTATAACAACTTCAAGTGTTTACCAGCCCTTCAAGCCAGCCCATGCTTAATTGATGAAGAGGAGACTTATGAGCCTCCTGAGGACCCAGACTCAGGTTAGAGCATCCGTCATCGGACTCCGATTTTGCCGCACTCGCCTCAATCTGGCTGACTAACGGGGATGATCATTTAGGGCTTTCCCTGGAAGAACTTGGGATGCGAGCTTTATTACGACTTCCACGTGATAAAGCTATTGACGGAATCCACGCGTTCAATGGGATGAGGTTAATAAATTCCACGTTTTGATAGAACTTCGACTTATTGCTATCGTGTTTCAGAGATAACCTGGTCAAGTACCTCCGGCCATTCGCACAAGAAGGCAAGGTGGTCAATGAGACTGATGTCAGGGAGTTCTTTGCATCCCTCATTGAATCCAATAAGAAAGGTCATAGATGAGATCTAACTTGTTCTACTCTTTTCGTGTATCTTTTCATCTGTAGCCTTTTCATGATCACATCGGCCGATTGATCTGAAAAGATTCCACAACACCTTTTGAACACAACTGAGATACTTAGTCTTTTATGCCATTTCTAGGTGGTGTGTGTCGCGTATGTCGGCCCAGCGTTCAGAGTTCAGCAAATTTCTCAGGATTGTCGGCCGTGAACACACCGAACAGAAGTTCTCACTTGGTCATAACGCAACTTACGTTTCTGCCTAACAGCTGATTGGAGTATCAGTGGGTCTAAGCACGACAGGTGATGTACAAGACTTCTGTCGGTGACTTATGTCTTACTCACACCTTCGTGGTCTATCAGAACTGATGCAAAAATATGGAGACAATCTAGAAGTTGCGTTGTTGAACATCTTAGTACCAGAAATTCACGAGCTGCCTCGTGTTTATCATCAGAGGTGTGCCACATGCCGTGGCGGCCAAGCGACCTCGGGTGTCAATTTCAATAATCACTGTGCCCCGATTTCCACGTTTACTGACCTCCGACGGTAACCAACATGGGGATACTGCTCAACTCTCGACATCGGTTTGTCAGCCTCTGAGGGGGTGGATTATGAGCCACAAAAATATGATACGGGTCCGCTCCTCAAGCCTTGTTTAGGGCTCATCGTGGTGACCTGGTTTGGTAGATCCAGTTGCACAACCGCTCTGATCAAACAGTAATTCGTTTTTGTATATTGCGTGCCAATTTCAGATGTATGATATGTCATTGCACGTTAACGTCATGGCATTCTGTCATGGCATTTAGCTAGGTGATATTGGGAGTTTACCATTAAGGTGAATGGAAAGTGATTAGCCTTTTCCCACTAATCAGTGAAGTCAATCGAAGTTCTGGGAATGAAGTCGGCAAACTCAAACATAAATGTGACTTAGTCATTTGGGGATACTGAACAATGGATCGCAAGGGATGCTGACCATTCTGGTCTGGTCTGATGGATTCTTTGCTTGGTTCAGTACAACAACAGTAGCTTTGTGCGTAAAAGATTCTACGCTATGATAGGGTCATTGGATTAGGTTAACGATAGATATACATACATATGGAAAGCGATGAGCAAACAGCAGCAGCGTGTCGTGGCTTGGTCATTAAGAGATTCATCTACATGTCCTTAATCTAAACATCATGGTTTAGGGGGCGGGGGGCGTGAAGGCATAGCGGGGATAGCCTCACTATCTGTGACTATAGCATTGCCTGGAGAAACTCCACCTCCGGAAGGGCAGAGCCTGTGTGCACGGGTAACGCGGCTAAATAGTCCTTCCAGCTGGCATCTGAGACGATTGGAGCGGTGATATATTTCTCGATATCCAGCTGTGAGAGGTATGAATCGAGCCTAGGTAGCATCGAAGATACCGCAGCATCTTCACGGAGGCGTTGGTTTATCCTAGAAAGTCCACCTTGCTCTGTATACCAGGCAGGGTCCTGACGTATCACGGCGCATTCGTACACATCAAGTATGGGTTGGGGTAGATTGGAGTGCAAGGCCGCGGAGTATGCTAGAGCATGACCGATAGCTTCCACGACTGTCTGTGATTGCGGCAGGATCAAGGCATTGAATGAATCGCTATGATGATCACCCTTGATGCTTTTGAGGAGCGCAATATTCTCTTCTAGAAGGGAGTATGCGTGTAAAGCGAGCAAAGACTCTTCTGGGTCCGGCATGGGAACTTCATAACGTTTCTGCAGTAGCTCGGAGAATAGACGGATGCAGAGAGTGAGAACATCCCCCTCTGCAATGATGACACCTTTGCCGTCATTCTGACGTTAATCGATGAGTGTTGGCTCTAGTAGGACAAGAATAGCCACAGTTTACCTCAATTCGTGCCATGTAATTATGCTCAAATGTTCCCTGAGCGCCGCATCGCTCCGCGACTTCGGGTACACATCGTTGGAAGTGTCGGCAAATCGTGGTTTTCGCGATGACTGACAAGGCGTGTCGCACGCGGTGATCTGTCTCCCTTCCCATCGCCTGCTGAATGACGAGTGGGAACCAATTCGCCATGACCATCCCGACGGCAGTAGCATGAACAATAGGCCACTGTTGCGTTCGGAAAACCAGGATCGGCACAGGTTCAGACCGTTTCCCCACTAGACATCTGTGCATTGAGTAGCGACCAGCAATATACGCGGAAGCCTTGATTGCCGATATCCACGGGGCAGGGACAGCCAAGGTACCTAACTGGATCCGCCATATTTCGTCCCACCAGGCTTCCAGCGGCTGTGAAGGGACTGAATAGTCGAAGATGTCTGATGCGACGAGAGCCGTCGGAGGAAGATAAACATGATCAAAACTGGTCACAGAGAAGTCGAGTGGGCTGGTGCCGCTGCGAGGGGGTAAACGAACAGAATGGACTCCACGATACATCTCGCGCTCGTTGCAAATGGGTGTGATAAAGAAGCGGGATCCGCGATCTTTACCGTCAACGATCAGCCGAGCCATAACCAAGGCTACTTTGGGGATTCCGAAGGTCGGTGTTGAGGCAGGCATAAATCTAATCTGGCGTAAGCTTAAGGAGAACAAGTAGGTGATAAAGGACTTGCTTGGCTGCTTCTTCCCGTGGTGTATGAAGGACGTAGCCATCGGCCGTTTTGGTCGCAGTAGTTTCGATATTAAAAGCGTCAAGTCCATGACCTCGTTCGGTGAGAAGGTAAATGCCAACAGTATCGAGACGCAGTAATCGATCAACCAATGGTTTTAAATCGGGGCGCTTCTTCAAATGCCGTGACAAGGTACCGATGGTGAGTCCAACGTGAGCAGCAAGTATAGTAAACATTGCAATGTCTACTGAGCAGATAGGATCTGTCATCATCGACCAAAACTTAGGAGAACAAAACTGGACGTCGGATGACGTCAGTCCTATATAGAGGGGTAAGCAAACATCCTCCTCTTTGCGGGAGAAATATACGAACGGTATGTTTGCATGAGGAGGCGTGCTCGTTGGTATGATATGGAGACTCGCTCGTCGGGAGAGAGGAGTTCCACTTTGGTTCGGAAGAGTGGGTGAAGATAAAGTTGATTATCCATTGCGAAGTGGGTGGTTATTCGTGGTTTCGCCTCGTCCTTCGAGCTTATATGAAGGTACAGAATACCTGTTCGGGATAACCTGTAGATCCCGCTCATTGGTATCGCTCGCTGAGAACCAATGAATCATCTAGAATTGCATTCTCAGAACAGTTGGGAAACATGCACATCAGTTCAAGCGAGATTTTGCAATCCCAAAACGCCACAAGGGCAGAATTCTGCCGAGATCTGTCGATTAAAAGGATCGGCAAGGTCGAAGTTTTTGCCTCAGGCAGTCGGCGAAAAGGTGTTGATCTGGAGATTTCATGAATGCCGTAGGAAGGCTGTCTACATCTATCCTAGCCTTCGCACCTGGAAAGGTTCTTGACTTCACGGTGGATCGTGACATGTGGGAATCTTATCCATGGAACATGCTTCCTAATGAACAACCCTGGTAAAAAAAAAATAAGCCAAAGACGAGATACCTAAAGCAGATCAATAGTCCGCCCCATTCGGGGCAGGATTCGAGTGGGTTCGAAGTATATCGTCAGACGTTTTTCACATTTTGTTTGTGCACATGTTCAGACCCCAGAGTATCCTGGCTACATACTCAAACTGTAAGCGATTCAATTTCGAATAAGGCGTGTCAGTACCTTGCAGGGGTAGTTGGCCGATTGGTGCGGGCTAGTTGTCTGGGCAAAAATGAAGTTGGTTGTGTGTGCGAAGAGTCAAGAAAGTGCGGAGTTGTCGGACCGTTCGATTTTGCTGACAAATAATGATGTTTGGGATTTCGTGACATGGTTTTCCTTGACTTGGACATGGACTGATCTTTCCCAATCTTGCTCCTTCAAGTGAAGTAAACGCATGCCATGTCGACGTCTACGTCTGCTCATAGTTCTCAAGGTCGCGGGACATCAGGGACATCTCACACATGACACCACCATGCACACAGTCGTAGGTAATCTGATTGGAAACTTTTTGAGGTTTATCTGTGTGGTCGAAACTCTCCAACTTATAGGCCGCCAATGCATTGGGCCACTTGTTCTGGGTGTTGGTAATGAGATCCACCATACTGAATCACATGGTTATCTCACAAACTCCAAGCCACCTTACATACTCCACGATGGCCATGATTCGTTTCCATCAGTTCCTTCAAAAAGAACGCTGGGGTAACTCAGGCTGTGTCTACAACTTGCAATTGGGTCGACATAGGATTTAATTTCCCGGGTATGTATATATCACACTGGAAAGTAGCTGCTTTTGATGTACACCCGAGCTATACACCTAAAAGTCAACGTGCTATAACGTGGACCCAAACTGCTGCTATACAACTTACACGCGTACATACATGGACCCGAACTATCAATTCACAACTAAACTTTGCGAATGTGGTTAAACCGAAAGTTGATGTACCCTACATAGTTTAGGACTTCCTAATGTGATTTTTTGGGTCCAAGTTCCTAATGATAACATGCCAAAAGCATACTCATCACCAAAATTGGTCATGATCAGGTACTACAACTCTTTACGAACGTATTAAGGTCCTCAATTGATGGGGATTGTATCAAGTGTCTTATAAGCGGACACGATACGAACACATCGACGCACCATTGCCATCGCTTGGCAGCCTTGTTGGAGCTGATGTTGGCGCGATGGGAGGCGGCGTGAGATTAATCTCTCATGATGCATGATGGCTTGTAGGCCCAACTGGCGAAAGAAGAATGGGCGCACTACACTCTCTCAAAGTGTGGCATCTGGTTGCAGGGTTGCCGTTCTTCGGCACCTTGAGGTGTTAGGTGGAAAGATGGATAGCCGGTTTCTCATCGGGACAGAAGCTATTAACCGGGGTGCCGCCTAAGCTTGTTTCGACATGGGAACTTCCTTGTGAGAGAGTACTACATTACAGTGCTTCATAGTACTTCTGACATGCGTGCAAGTGCAGGCCGCCCGTCTTCCTCTCATGATCATGCCTGTGAAGGGACTGGAGCATATTACCCCACTGCCTCACGATATCCGCACCTCCAATGAACAGGACTTGCGCTCAGCCACAGATTCCCTCTCAACGACCAAAGAAGATTTGGAATCCGAGGCACAATCACCACGGTCGACAGCGATGTCGGAAGCCTCTCAGTTCCCTGAGGGCGGCCTGCAAGCCTGGCTGACTGTCCTTGGAGGGTCGATTAAGTTCCATCGTCGTCGCTTTCACACCACTCAGATATGTTTGCAGGACAATGGTCAGCTTTTGCACCTTTGGTGTCATCCAGTCCTTTGGTGTCTACCAGGACTATTACACTGTGAGATTACACCTATATTATCTTTATTGTACCAACGTCGTGTCACTAGAGAATCTCTTTGACCGAGCACACCCCATCAACAATAAGTTGGATAGGATCAGTCCAAGTCTTCTTCGTATTTGCCCTTGGCCTACCAGCAGGGAGATTGTTTGACGCGGGATATTTCCACCACTGCTTGATCGCTGGGTCCACAATCTATATTTTTTCGTCAGTCATGTTACCTCAAGTGCATGTCGCAGGCTTGACTCGTCGGATCGAGCAGATTATTCATGTTATCGATGGCGCAGCCCCACCATTTCTATCAAAATTTTCTCGCACAGGGAGTCGGGATGGGTATAGGGATGGGCTTAATCTTCCTGCCGTCCCTGACAGTGACGTCACATTACTTTCGAGCACGGCGGTCCCTTGCAATGGGAATAGTCATCTCAGGTAACTGGAACCACCTTTCGAGATATCCACGTCTCATAAATTCAACGAAGGTTCAAGCATTGGCGGGTGCCTCTACCCTGTCCTTTTGAATAACGTGTTCGCAAAAGCCTCCGGATTTGGCACGGGTGTCAGGTGCGTGTGTAGATCTTCGGACCTAGAACGGGGTATAACGAACTTTTTTTATAGAGCTGTAGCTTTTATGGACCTTGGACTACTGATCATTGCCAACTTGATCATGAGAACGAGGCTGCCATCAAAACAGCGTGGAAGTGGGGGGGTCTCCATCCTCAAAGAGGTCCTCACTGACAGGCCATACATCACTTTCGTACTTGGTTCATTCCTAGTTGAGTCTTTTCTTATTCCAATTTCCTATCCGAGACGGCGTGAAACTGATGAAGCACATCCCTCCATCAATCAGGTATTTTGGGGGGTGTTTGTGCCCTGTACGTATCTTTAGTTCCGAACCTAATCTCTTGCGCTCATTGTACACTTGACCAGTCTTCTATCTACAGCTTTATGCCGCTCTTCATGGGGTTCCTTCAGGCTTCGTTAAGTACATCGTAAGTTTAACCTTCACGGTATATGAGGCATATTACTATATATATAATGGTAGGTTACGATTATGAATGCCTCATCCATCTTAGGACGAACTGTTCCAAACGGTCTGGCCGATGTCTATGGGCCACTCAACGGTGCGTCAGTTATTTTTGTCGTTTCATTATCTTACCGTATCTAGTCCTGATACCTTCTGCCGCTATTTCTGGTGGTTTGGTATTTGCAATGTTTGGTGCATCCAGTGTATCTGGTGCGATCATATTTGGAGTCTTTTACGGATTTTTCTCAGGAGGAGGTTCGCCTGACTGTGACTTATCGGCGTGTTATGTACTGATTAGCTTTCATCAGTCATATCAGTTGTCACACCAGCTGCTGGATGCTTTGTGACGCGCAAAGATCTCTCTGATCTTGGGTGAGCTTCCTTCTCCCTCCATCCCCGAACTTGGCTTATGTGTTCGACACTCTGTTAGGCTAAGGATAGGTTTTTTATCCTTCGCACTATCCTTTGCACTGTTAACCGGAAATCCCATTGCTGGTGCACTATTAGCACCACCCCATTACAAGTGGCACCAGCCCCTGATATTCGCAGCAGTTGGTAGCATTCCTTTATTTTAAGAGACTTGATACTAACGGTAGATCCTATTGTACAGGTCGTGACCTTTACAGGCGCAGCCTGTCATCTAATAGCCCGTAAAGATGTTGTCAAACGAAAAGGCACCATTTTCACATAACGCACACATGGACTTCGTATTGTATGATATAGCAATGAACTCATGTCTGACACGACTCCCTTTGTCTGCAACACTAAATGATTCCAGATTTACTCTTGTACCATATAAACATTGTATTAGCATCTAATTATATCACTGATCTAGATTCCGGACTGTTCCTGTGGCTGGGGGTGACCCTTCCTCGAGACTCGAGTCGGGTTACGCCACGATACTATCGATATCGCCGTTTACAACAATACGCTGGCGAGAGGGAAATTTAAGTACCCATCGTTGAACAACTGGATGCACTTACCGGGTCGATTGAAGCACGGATTTTCCCGGCATTGACAAGCCTATCACTTGTCTAGTACATAGTAACAGGCAGATCGTTCAGTTTCACCTAAGTAGTTTCATTGTGCCATGGATACCTTGGCATATACTCTTGATCATGAACCATTTTGAGCGTACTAACACTTGCATCCTCGTTTCATCCCTCACTTGTTGCCACCAACGCGTTCCAACGCTAACACCTCAAATACTTCTCGACTACAAAAGATCAAGACCATCAATAGATATCTGTATGTTGCCTGCAGGGACAGGCTGAACCTGCAGAGGACCGAGGTGAGGCAGAGACATGTTGTGATCTGTAATGCGCCAGTCATGTCGGCGCCGCCTAATTGTAGTGGAAAACAAAAATGATTTCTATATCCGTTCACTGTCCTGTAAAGGATACATCAAGCTCTACAGGCCCCGGCGTACATTTTGAGTTCCCTCCCTGTGGCTCGCTCCCACCACTATTTTACGACGTTGCCGATATCAACAGGACGAATTCGGGCATCACAATCACCTGATGGTTCCCTGATACAGTGTATTATATATTCAAACGAATGCACAACGTTCACGCCCAATTTTCCCTAACCCCACTCCTCCCGAAAGAATCGCCAGCAGCCTTAGATCTAATGCCTGGTCATTTGGTGGCTAACCCCCGGCGTGCGTTAATTTCATTGAATGTCACAGTTGTAGGAGGAAGCATATCAGGGGAGTCATTCCCACGAAGCCAGTCCCATCCGTTCTTACCCCATTATGCCTAACAGGGGCGGCATGTGCATACGCCCTGCAAAAAGCAGGACATCAAGTGACAGTGCTAGAGAAGTCGGATGGGAAGACATGGGTGAGTTGTCAATGACTCTGGTCATAGCATCCTCGTTGACATTGACAAAGAGTCGCGGCGGGCTGAGGTTTGCAGAATATCTTTCCAGGAGCTGAGATAGTAGGTGACACTTGGCTCGATGCAGGTGCCCCCCAAACATGACAAGACTTTTGAACCAATGGGGCTTGAAGCCGTTGTTAGAAAAAGTCGGCCAGAGATGCACCCAGTTCGTCTTTCAGAAAGGTGTGGGCTGATATGGGACCAGAGGGAATGAATTCATTCGAAATTCAACTCACCGTGTATTTGAAATAATAGGTGAAAGTGGCGAATTAATCGCGGTAATGAAACTCCACGAAGAGTTCCTGAAAGACTTAATGGCAGATTTCGTATTCATTCAGGTGGGTTTACTGTGCAGGCTTCATAATCGGCACTGATACTGGGTCGCGCAAACAGCATGGAGACCTACATTCGATGCTATGCGATCAAGGCATCGACCAGGGAGTCCAATTTAGATATAATTGCAAAGCCATGCACATAGACTCGGAGACTCTTTCTGTGACACTGGAGAGCGGGGAACGGGTGATATCTGACATGATCATCGGCGCGGATGGGTTCAACAGCCTCGTGCGTACAAGCGTGCTTGGCAAACAGATCTTAGAGAACAGGGAAAAAGATGTGACTTTAAATTTCACAATACCGATCGAGTCAATGAGGAAAGAAGAGGATTTACGGACGCTAACGGAAGGTTCAGATGTATGTCGACAACGGATGAAAACTTAACGAAGGGATGTCACCTTACATTTTTTCTTTTGTAGTGGGCTATATGGCTCGGAGACCAATACCAGCTTCACGGGAGTGTTGTGGTGAGATTAATTTACACTTATTGTCTTCTTCTGAATCACCTTCATAGAACACTGGCCGTGATTTCAGCGTGACCTTGGGCTACACGCTACCAGCAGATGCACCGGAGCTGAACGAAGAATGGCGAGATACATATCCTCTGGAGTACTTTAACCTTGATTTCACAAAGTTTGAACCACGGTGAAGCTCAAACGCTCAGTAGTGTGAACAAGTTGCTAAATCTGACCTTTCCATTATCTACAGAGTTCGCAAGCTGCTGAAGATGGCAAAAGAAATTACGCCCCACATTTACATCAAGCGGCCCCATTTAGAAAACTACGTGTGCGATCGGGCGAGGGTGGTACTTATTGGAGAGGCTGCTCACCCGATGCTGGTTCGAGTCCTCCATGTCAAGAATGCTCCATCTTGGTCATTAATGAACGGTTTCAGCCGAGTGGACATCACAACACAGCCCTTGGCATAGAAGATGCGCAAACTTTAGGCAGCCTGTTCTCAGGCATCCGTGCGCACGACCAAGTTCCTCAGCTGCTCTCAGCATACGAGGAGTTACGGCAAACCCGTTGTGTTATAACAGAAGACTGCGAAAAGCGTAGGCGTGTTCTGCTCACATTACCACGAGGCGAGCAACAGGAACAGAGGGACCTGCGGCTTAAAAAGGCGATGGCTTGTAAGGAGTGGGATCACATGGATGAAAAAACTTTCAGGGCGATCTGGGGTGATGAGATGGATTTGCTTATGTATGACGCCAGTGAGAAGGTGGAGGATTGGTGGACCAAGTGGGGGCCTTTACTTGTTCGGGGGGATCCGAACAGACGGGATATAGCGCCGAACCTCCTGGTATCTATTTCAAAGGACAGGTAAGGGTTACTGTTTTGTAGTTTGAAAAACCAAGACTAGTATTTGCTTCTGGGTGCCGCTGCTTAGAGTACATCAATACCTTTATTTGCTGAGGCTGAACTCGAAAGAGTTCAGCCTCTTGATTTCATGTGATGACCACATCAACGTTACGCACTGATTGTAAATGGTGAACTTACCGAATGTTAGGACCATGCGGAGCTCTCAATGCGGGGCTAAGAAGTCACGTAAATTTGGTGGTAATGTCTTCGCTCCCAGGTAAGGTGCTTGACCCGTTGTCCTGGCTAGGATAGGCTGAATATATCGGATCCTCGTGAGTCGGAGGGCGCCCAGTCTGGCTGACTCAACGGGCCGGCACTGAGGGTGCTACTCGTTAACGTATCATTCGATTCTTCTGATGAGGACCTGGCCTCCTAGCAGGAGTAGATTGGGTCCGGCGAAATGCTTGGATAAGTCACGAAAATAGGATAACGCTCCCTGGGTTCTCGATGCCACAAATTCTGATACGAGTCCTAATCTTAGTTAGCATTTGACATCCATGAACATTTTGCATCATCGCCCGAGCTGGTAAACGGTTTCGAAGCTAATTTCCGACGAGGGAAGAAACAGCTGGAGCTCCACATGTAGCCTGCCGCTGGAGTCTTTGACACGAGTTTACACAAAACTGTCAAGGCTGCCATAATTATTAGAGCACTTTTTCGCTGAGCATGACATTACCATCTGTTGCATGGATACTTTTATCCAAGATCCTAAACATGCGGTGATTGACAGGAAAGTCTAATTGGGCTTTTCAATCCCAAAGACCCTGGTCACATAACGGGGCGAGGATCAGAAATGAGGGCGTTTAGCGCAGTTTGTACATGAAGTACACGGATACATGCGGTGTGTACCATCCATCGGGACCGTACGTCCCACGCAATGACCTCATGTGGAACGTTTACAACCACGACCATGATGCATGAGTGTATCAATGGCCACGATCAGGCCTCCGATGCTCCTAAATTTAGTCCAAGAATTGACAAATGCTGGGGACCAAGAAATGTATTTGTTGGGAGCTGCAACTTGCTTACGATTCTGCTCAACAGATCATCAGGTGAGTTCTGGCTGAAGTTCAGCGAAGTTTCGAACCTTTTCGAACCGTTCAACATTGGAAGAATTTGAACTTCTGATCATGAGAGCCTGACTCTGAGAACGGTCACGTGATCGACTTTTTTGTTGACGCGATGGCGGAAGTTCAACATCACAGTGATCAACAAGTTCGACGATAAACACTCCTCTGGCTGCTGAGTGGCCGGCCACGCCATCTATTCATTACTGGTATCAGAGAACTACATTCATGCACAATGGCGGTCCACTCCACCTCATTGATGATCACTACACTTCTTAGCTCGCTGCACACACACCTACAGACTCAGACACAACTTCTACCAACCCTGCACACCCAGCTCGGCCTTCCCCCGACTGCGTTGGAAGATGAGCTAAAATCACTTCAGAAACAGCTAATGCAAAGTGTGGAAAGTCAAATAGAACTTCGACAAAAAGAAGTGGAGAGATGGATGGAGAAATGTGACGTAGTAGAGGCGGAATGTCTCCGATATTCAAAAGCTTTAGGTGGAAACGTAAAGGCTACGGGTAGCAATGTGGGAGAATTGAGAAAAGAGCCAGTGCTACCTAGGAGATTTGAGATGGTTTCAGAGCATCAGGAAAAGCTACGACAGGTGAGTGGCTAGGCGTTGTTATTTGAATGGCACTCACTCCAGAGTAGGTGTATCATACAAAATCTGAACAGCTCGCAACTCTGACAAATCGCCTCAAAACTCTTGCCCATACACTGGGAGCTGATTTCTACCTTACCGATATCCTAGAACCTACTGTAGCACTCGGTGATATTTTGCAAGACCCTCATTCGAATGTCGATGTTACACCAGAGAGATTTTTAAAACTGGAAAAGGAACTAGTGAGAGGAAAGGCTGAAATGGTGAGTGTACGAACCCCTGTTTATGATATCTTCTCAAAAAATTTGCTCAGTCCAAGCGGCTTCATCAATTATCCGCCACCTTGGTTCAGATAGATTGGTTATATACTGAACTTGGAATATCACCGCCTACTCTAGAGGATCTTCCATTGTCATCTAACAATAATGTACTCAGCGCTTCTCTATCAACCTTCCAGCGATTCTCGTCATCGTCAACCTCGTCATCCAGCGATCCCTTCTCATTCTCCACTCCTACATCGTCATCCAAACCCAGACCAATCGCTCCTCTTCTCTTTACAGAGGATATTTCTGTGCCAGAGACAGATTACCAGCGCATTTTCGCTAATTTCGTTGCCAGAATCGAAGAAGCGGAGGATGAGGGACTCCCTAAAAACTCCGCTATACCCGTTGGGCTTGAGAATGTTGAACCCACGCTAGGACTATTATCATGGACAGCGAGCCTACAATCCTCTCTTGAGGAAACGAAGCGCCGGAGGGAAGCGCACATTCAGGCAATGTACGATCAACTTGAAGGGTTATGGAAGCGCCTGGGTGTTGATGAAGCGGATATGGATGCGTTCGTCGAGGCACATCGCGGCAGTACCGAAGAGACTGTTAGGGAGTACGAAGAGGAGCTAGAGAGGATGATGGAGTTAAAGAGGGAGCGGATGGGAGTTTTCATTGCCAGCGCACGTGAAGATATCGTAAAACTTTGGGATGTCCTAATGGTCGGAGAGGACGAAAGAGCAGACTTTGCGCCCTTCGCAGATGGTGGGCAACTTTGTATTTGTCTTGGTGAACCCCTTAGCTTACTGGTTTCTCCTATTTTGCAGATGAGCACACCGAGGAGTTGTTGACCATTCATGAAGATGAGATTAGACGACTGAAGGAGGAACGTAGGCAGAAGGCACCTCTACTGGCAAGCATCAAGAAGTACTTCGATATTTGTGAAGAAGAGAAGGAACTTGCGGCGGCGGCTTCTGACCAAACACGCCTACTAGGGCGTGGCCGCGATCCTGGTCGGCTCCTACGAGAGGAAAAGATGAGAAAGAGGGTATCGAAAGAGAAACCACGCGTAAGTGACCACAATAATATGTCTGATTTACCGCTGACAATATTTATAAAGCTCGAGCAAGACCTACTAGCATCCATCCCTGCGTGGGAGAACGATGCACAGCGGCCGTTCCTTGTTCACGGAGAAAGCATTCTGCAGATTCTCATGGAAACTATAAGCGCCACGGATCAGGAAAATAGAAAGAAACCTGCACGAGCCGGCTCAGTTCCACCCCGCGCCACGACACCAGTGAACTCGATACATGCTTATGTTCCTGGCTCAAAGACGACCCCAGCTGTACGGCCTGGATCTGCATCGCAATCTGTCCCAAACAAAAGACAGAGATTGGGAGAACCTGCTCCAACAGGTCATACCCGCCAAAACAGTGGTGGGAAGGGACATACGCCGAGTTTTGGTACAAATCGGCCACCACTAGGGGCACATCGTGGGGTCAATTTGGGACCTAGTGCGAGGCCTGCTTCGCCCTCGAAAATCCCTGCACGGACCCCAAGTGGACAGCCTTCACTTCCGCGACCCGCGTCTATTGCAATGCCGGTTCCCAAGCATGCAATCCAACATTCACTTGGTCAAGGAAGACATACCACTGGTTCGGCGTATATGGCCCCAAGGGGACCCATGACCTCAACCGGGATGTCATCAGGAATTTATGGGGCAAGGTACGCAAGTGTGGGTAGCACCGACGGAGCAGCGGCGGTTATGAAGAAGGCCTCAAGAGCGAGGAAGGAGAGCTTTAAGCCTCGGCCCAGTATGGATACAGATATGGGTGTCAGTGTTGGCGGTTATGGGGGATGGCCTGGGTTGGCAGGTAGTGTGCGGGAGGAAGATGAAGGATATTGAGGTCCCTGACAGGAACTACGACCCATGACGATGACGATTCAACTTTAACACCTATATGTACCAACAACTTGAAATCCAGCATATGACTTGCACGTTCTTTCTTTTCGCTTGAATTGGTGTATCTTCTGTACAGTGTAGTAGATAGAGTACTTGCATACTAGTGACACGCGGCAAGTGTCGCATTGGCAGAGACGATGGCTCGGTACTTCCTTTACATCATGTTCCAAGCGTAGGTTGGTAGGAGGGTCTAAAAGGGCTAACAAGGCGAGCACTGTGATTTGAAAACGCGAGGTGTCACAATCAGGTGTCACAAAGTCGCCAACCCGAGTCTCCCATTCAAACTTCGTCTTATTGTCGAACACCCTTTGTTATGGCAAGGGGCCGTGGATCGTTTGGTCTCTCGTCTGCGCGCGGTGGTGACAAGTGGAGAGGCTCGTACAGAGGTAGAGCGACATCTTGGCGAGGAGGACGTGGTAGAGGGCGTGGTGGTGCCAAAGTAGGTGAAGCAGGACCCAAACGCGAAGACGATGGCACGCAACTCGCAGAGAAGTTTGAAAAGGTGGCGCTTGGTGATGAAGTAGATGAGAAACTAGGATTTGCCAGGGTACAAGAAGGCGGAAGGAAGGAAGGCTGGTTGGTCAACATGCACCCAGTGAGCTATTGTACCTCATACATGTATCCACATACGCTGACTGGCGACTCGAAGATACTTATAAAAGACCCGGACTACGCAGGTGGAAAATCCGGTGTAGACTTCTACTTCATCCAGGACGATGGTGGAATGTTCAAATGCACTCTGCAGTATGAACCGTACTTCTATATTGGATGCAAAGTACGCACGCGTCTCCCTCTACCCTCGCATTTGTCTAATGAATCTGTAGAATGGCACGGAAACCGTGATCGAGGAATGGTTGAATAAGAAATATGAGGGTATCATCTGCAGGATAATACGCGACAAAAAGGAAGACCTCAAACTCCCAAACCATCTCATGGGCCACCGTCGCCTCTACCTACAACTTCAATTCCGAAATGTTGCTGACCTCTTGACGGTCAGACGGGACTTACTACCCCTAGCACTTGCGAACAGTGCTAAACGGGATGCCGTTGACGCCTACGCTGAGGTTATTAGTGCGACAGCTGACGCGTCTATCGGCGTTGAAATCGGAGACGATGGTTCTTGGGTGGAAGGAGGAGTAAGTAGAAGTGGAAAAGGCTCCGGGTTGCATGACAGAGACCCTAGGGAAAGCATCATCGACATTCGCGAGTATGATGTTCCCTACTACCTGCGAGTTGCAATCGACAACGACATCCGTGTTGGACTATGGTATGCGGTGACATTCACGGCTGGCCAGCCCTCGTTCCTGCAGCTGAAGGAAAAGGTCAAGCGCGCGGATCCCGTGGTTATGGCATACGATATCGAGACGACGAAAGCACCACTAAAGTTTCCAGACCAGGCCATTGACCAGGTCATGATGATCTCATATATGGTTGACGGGCAGGGCTATCTCATCATTAATCGCGAAATTGTTAGTGAGGATGTTGATGATTTTGAATATACACCGAAGGAGGGATACGATGGACCATTTATCGTGTTCAATGAGCAGGATGAGGTTTGTGAATTGTTTCTGGGAAGTTGGTATCATCCTCACCTTTCTACAGGCTGCTACAATCAGAAGATTTTTTTCTCATATCCAAGATGTTAAACCCACTGTCATGGCGACATTCAACGGGGACTTCTTCGACTTTCCTTTCCTCGATGCACGGGCTAAGGTGAATGGTATCGACATGTTCCTGGAAACAGGCTTCGCCATAGATTCCGAAGATGAGTACAAAAGCCGTACATGTGTCCACATGGATTGCTTCAGATGGGTGAAGCGTGATTCTTATCTCCCGCAAGGCAGTCAAGGTTTGAAGGCTGTAACCAAAGCAAAGCTTGGGTATGACCCTATTGAACTTGATCCCGAGCTCATGACACCGTAAGTCTCCTTCTATTGTACAGTTCGAATCTTACGCTAAATTTTGCAGGTACGCGATGGAACAGCCTCAAGTTCTGGCCCAGTACTCGGTATCCGATGCAGTTGCCACATATTACCTATATATGAAATACGTCAACCCCTTCATCTTCTCACTCTGTAACATCATCCCCCTCAATCCTGACGAAGTATTACGCAAAGGAAGTGGAACCTTGTGCGAAACTCTTTTAATGGTAAATTTCAACTCCATCCTCGCAGTTCCGGGTTGACAAAATTAAATAGGTGGAAGCCTACCGTGGCCACATTATCATGCCCAATAGGCACGAAGAAGCCTATGGAAACATGTACGATGGTCATTTACTTGCATCTGAGACCTACGTTGGTGGTCATGTGGAGGCGCTGGAAGCAGGTGTCTTCCGGAGCGATATCGCGACCGAATTCAAAATCGTACCCTCGGCAGTGCAACAGGTAATTTCTTAATGATATGAGACTACGTCCTACTGACTTTTTTTTTTGTTCAGCTCATTAATGATCTTGATGCAGCTCTCAAGTTTTGCATTACTGAGGAATCTAAATCATGCATCGAGAAGGTCACCAATTACGACGAGGTCAAGGCCGAAATCCAAGCTGCTTTGGAGCTCATGCGTGACAACCCAAAACGCATCGATAAGCCCCTCATCTATCATCTGGACGTTGCTGCGATGTACCCAAACATTATGTTATCCAATCGTCTACAACCTGATTCCATGGTCGACGAATCTGTCTGTGCAGTTTGCGACTACAATAGACCCGGAAAGACCTGCGACCGGCGTCTGGAGTGGGCTTGGAGAGGAGAATTCTTCCCTGCGCACCGTGACGAGTTCAATATGATAAAGCATGCTCTCAATCAAGAAACTTTCCCGCCCAAACGCCCTGGCTTGCCCCAACGACGTTTTCCAGATCTCACCGATGCAGAGCAGACCGCGTTGTTACACAAGCGTCTGGGTGATTATTCTCGTAAAGTGTACAGGAAGACAAAGATCACTAAGGTCGAGAATCGAGAAGCCATTGTTTGTCAGAGGGAGAATCCATTCTACGTTGACACTGTGCGTACCTTCCGTGACCGTCGGTACGAGTACAAAGGTCTGCATAAGACATGGAAGAAAACTTTGGACGATGTTTTGGCCGACGGTGGTTCGATTGCAGAGGTCGACGAAGCGAAGAAGATGATTGTCATTTACGATTCACTCCAGCTCGCACACAAGTGCATCCTCAACTCGTTCTATGGATATGTCATGCGTAAAGGTGCACGATGGCATTCTATGGAGATGGCAGGCATTACGTGCTTGACCGGGGCCAGCATCATTCAAATGGCTCGGACTCTGGTTGATCAGATTGGTCGTCCCCTTGAGTTAGACACGGATGGAATCTGGTGCATGCTTCCTGGCGTATTTCCGGAGAACTTCAAATTCAAACTCGATGACGGGAAAACTATATTTTTCTCTTATCCCTGTACCATGCTCAACCATCTCGTGTACGACCAATTCACAAACCACCAGTACCACGATCTCAACCCGGAGACTGGTGAATACGACGTGCACAGCGAAAACTCAATTTTCTTCGAGCTTGACGGTCCGTACCGCGCCATGATCCTTCCGTCATCAAAAGAGGAGGACAAACTCCTCAAGAAACGCTATGCTGTGTTCAATGACGATGGCAGCCTTGCAGAGTTAAAGGGTTTTGAAGTCAAAAGACGAGGCGAATTGCAACTCATCAAGATCTTCCAGTCACAGATTTTCGAGAAGTTTCTTTTGGGTTCAACAACTCAGGAATGCTATACAGCTGTAGCCCAAGTTGCGGATCAGTGGTTGGATGTCCTATTCAACAAGGGAGAGAGCCTAGGTGATGACGAACTTGTTGAGCTGATTGCAGAGAATCGGAGTATGTCGAAAACTTTGGCCGAATATGGGGGGCAGAAGTCTACATCGATCAGTACTGCCAAACGCCTCGCGGAGTTCCTTGGCAGTCAGATGGTCAAGGACAAAGGCCTTGCCTGCAAGTTTATCATCTCGGCCAAACCAATTGGCGCTCCAGTTACAGAACGGGCTGTACCTGTAGCAATATTTTCCGCTGAACAAAGTATCAAGAGGACTTATCTTCGTAAATGGCTCAAGGACAGCAGTCTCGTCAACTTTGATCTGCGGTCCATTTTGGATTGGAATTACTACATCGAGCGCTTGGGCTCAGTGATTCAGAAGCTAATTACCATTCCCGCGGCAATGCAAAAAGTTTCCAATCCTGTACCACGTATTCGACATCCTGACTGGCTCCACCGGCGAGTGGCGGGTGCTATCGATAAATTCAAACAGAATAAAGTTACCGACTTTTTTTCTGTCGCTACAGAGAGCGAAAAAGAAAAAAGGAGTAATCTGGATTCTACTGATATTGAAGACTTCGGGACTGTTGATAGTACCACCAACCGGCCACGTATCGCTGTTGTCAATCGCAAAAAAGTTGTTCGTAAAGAAACGCCTGAGCCCGAGCTTGAGGACCTTCCTCTTCCTGATCCGTCGGTCGACTATAGCTCCTGGATCAAGGCTGTACGACCCCGTTGGAAGCAGAGGCGAGAAGTACGCTTTGGGGGAGCGACTGCATCTGCTGTTCCTTCCATGTTTCGAACAGCAAAGGTCCGTACAAACCATAGATGGGACATAGTCCAAATCCGGCACAGTAAGATTCCAGGCCGTTTTATTCTTTGGTTGTCTGTCGACTCTGAGCTCGTCTCGGTGCCTTTACGAATTCCTCGTGAATTCTATGTCCACCTCAAAGAACCCAAGAGGGATGACTTCTTCCGACCTGATTATTACACTATTGAAGAGGTCACTCGAAGCTTGCCTCGGGATCTGCCCTGCAAACAACTATATAAGATTTCTGTTCGGGAGGACATCTATCACGAAATACAGGAGCATTTCATTGATCTAGTGAATGACTCTAACGTGGATGGTGTTTACGAGCAACAGGTCTACATTCTTTCTTTTTAAGTGTCCTTCTCTCAACTTAACATTTGAATAGGTACCACTTGTTGTTCGGGGCCTTTTAAAGCTCGGAAAGACTTGCATTAGTGATGATTCTGGATTGACCTTGAATCGTGCACAGCAGATTGGTTTAGATCTGAACCAATTGGGCCGCCCAGGATCGACTTCTTCTCGTCATGTATACCTCGATGGTGGTAAGGGCAAATACATCCTTCTTTATCACGCCTGTTCTTCCAACAATAATGTCCACGTCTTCGCCACCTTTTCGCCTACCGGACCAGTCAAGCTTCATATTGTCGACCCAGCCACTCGTCGACAACCAATAGGGCGACTGTCCGAGATTTATGCCGAGCTTCTCCAGAAGCGGAGCCAGACTTATGGACGGAGTACCTCTATGTCTTACACAGATTCAAGAGAATTTTCTCCCCCCGCATATCACAGTAATGACATCACAGCTCTTAAGGCCATTTCTCGCGAACTTGGCCTTATGGAGGACAAGTCATACACCGTGGTCATTTCATCCGCCAAAGACCAAACTTATTTTGATAGACTGGTGCCGAAGCTTGCGAAGTTCCCCATTCTCTCCATGTCCAAAACCAAGGGTTCTCATACACTCGATGTGTTCCCGTGGCATACACATGTTTCACGGAACATGATTGCTCGATACCTTTCGATGGGTATCTGGATTGATCGACTTGCTTCTCTAGCTGATTACTACGACATCCCTATCGGACACATTGAAGGAGACCAGCCACTCATTATGTCAGACATCAGCTTTGCTCGCCGCTTGGTTGAACAGGACATTGTCTTGTGGTGGTCAATTGGAGAGAATCCGGACCTGGGGGGCATGGAGAACGACCAACAACCTACAGAAGAGTTCCCAAAAACGGAGTTCCTCTCCCCCGGTGCATACACAAATGTCTGCCTCGAAGTTACCGTCCGAAATCTCGCCGTCAATTCTGTCTTGCAATCTGTCATTGTCAATGAGCTGGAGGGAAGTGGGGGTGCAACCGCTTTTGACTCGACCTCACACACTATAGATGAATACAAGAATGGAGAGGTCACGCGGGACTTGGCACTGGGTGAAAATAATGTCTCTAACCAGATGTTTAGCATTTTGAGGTCTATGATCAAGGCGTGGCTTGTGGACGGGATCAGGACTAACTTCGAAGGCCCGGCTACGCTCATGATTAACCACTTTTGGAGATGGATTAGTTCAACGGCGTCAAACATGTATGATCCTCGCCTCCATCGGTTTATCCACGGCCTCATGCGGAAGACTTTCATTCAAATGCTTGCTGAGTTTAAGAGGCTGGGGTCATATGTTGTCTTTGCCGATTTTAGTCATATCCTACTTGCAACTTCGAAGCCGCCAGGTACTGCTCATGCATATGCAACTTACATAACGACCGCTGTCACAGCCAACGAACTATTCCAGCACATATATCTCAAAACGGATCGGTATTATGACTTCCTGCTGCTCATGGACCAAGCTAACATGGGTGGTATCGTGTGCGAGGATCCACTGGCGATGGAACCTCCAGAGGAGCTGGCGCTCGAGATGAGGTGGAATATCCAGGAGTTCCTTCCACCAGCCATTCAAACCGATTTTCACGACGTCGTCCAGTATTTCATCGTCGAGTTGTTAAAGATCAAACAACAAACCAATGGTGCCTCACGCGTACCATTGCGTGTTGTTCCAAATCAAGCGCCAGAACTCACACAACGTGATGCTGGTAAGACGAAGGAAATAGAGGCTGTATCGGAGTTCATCAGTCGCCGACTCACTCGGAAGCTCTTGAAGGTTGTTCAGGACGTAGAAGACAGATACAGGGATTTTGTGATGCAGGCCGAACCTGACGAGGATTTCAGCTTCCCTGTCCAACCTGGGGCATGCCTCCATCTCACCAAGCCAACGCTGGAGCTCATCAAGTTTACATGTGCCACTTTCGCTCTCGCCAAGGACCACCAAGTCGAAATCGGCCTTCTCAAGCGCACTCTGCTGGAACTGATCGGCATTAAAGAATTTGCAAACGAAGCCATATTCCGTAATCCCTGTGAGCCTGTCAAGCTCCCTAATGTCCCCTGCCGACACTGCGATGCTCTGCGCGACTTCGACTTCTGTCGGGACCCTGAGCTGGCCCCGAACAACCTCGACGTATCCCCGAAATGGTTCTGCGTGAACTGCGGCGGGGAGTATGACCGCACTGCCATTGAGTTTGCACTGATGCAGCTGGTAGCGGGGATCGAGAGGAATTTTGCACAGCAAGATCTCCGATGCGGAAAGTGCCAGCAAATCCGTGCGGAGAATGTATCAATGTGGTGCGGGTGTTCAGGTACACAAGGGCTGACGGTTAGCAAGGCAGATACGAGGAGAAAGCTGCGCACAATATATAACGTGTCGATGGTGCATAATTTAGGACGGTTGAAGGTACTTTTTTCCCTTATCCAATGAGCTAGGTATCTGACGCTTAGGTTGTTAGGAACGTGTAACCTTTGTCCTCGATAAATGGTAAGCTTGCGAGCGCTACCAGACCCTGGGAGTACTATCGCTATCGAGATCATATGCATACCCAACTGCTTGATACCCCGCTTCGTCCATCATCAGAAATTATCACAATGTACTACCTTTCAACGAACTACATATACTTCCACCTACCCATCAACAATTTACCTATAATTTCTTTCATTGAATGAGACCACCAACGACGCGACGCGTTCGTTATCACGCTGACAGTCGCGTCAATTCGATTTAGATTCATCACGTGTTACGTAAATATGGATGAGTTCAGACCGACCACGTCTCATCCACCAGCCAGCATGGCCTCCCCGCGTCGCCTTTGCTCTGTCTGCAGAAGTCCTGGATCTCGAGAGGTAAAACTCCAGCAGTGCTCACGGTGCCACTCCCGCGTTTACTGCGGTGAGTTTTTAGCAACCTCCCCTCTCCCAGCTAACTTTGTTTTTTTCTTTCAAAAGGACGTCAGTGTCAAGTTTCCGACTGGCAAACACACAGGTCTACCTGTGGGCAGCTAACCATCCGGCCCAGCGGTGCTGTCTCTGCTGCTCCAGGCTCGGCCCAGCGTAAGTGGTACGACAAGTACCGCAAGTGCCGCGATGGCCACAGCCATGGCGGCGACCTTGAGCTCATCACATGGGAATGCCCTCAAGAAGAGATTGGCTGGGGGGCTGTCGTGCTAGAGGAGGTGGACGAGCTGAAGCGGTGGTTTATGGAAGATCTTGGCGGAAACGAGGAGCGTCTATATAAGAAGCGGCAGCACGCGTTTAGGTGGACGTGCTGTGGGACGTCGGGGGGGATGGATTATGGGTGTGATCATCATGGGACGGGGCGGTTCCCTTGCTCGTGCGATTTTTGCAGGTAGGGTTGCGGGGGTGTTCTTCGGTCCCTGTGTGAGTTGACCTAACGTGTATTTGGGATGAAACTTTTAGGATGGGCAAACCGCTCCCGGACAGCATCTACAGGGAACAGAGCCAGGAGAGAATGGGGCTCACCCTACCTCGTGGGCCTGACCCGAGATCGTTCAACCCAGGGTTAGCAGCAATGGCCGCGACGGGACGATCAATGTTTGGAATGGATATGTGATTCATGAAGCACCCGGGTCAAGACGACTTTGGCGGCTACTCTGAGAGGAGAATTGTTTTGTCCAATTCTATCATCTTCCATGCTGTTGTACCTGATATTTTCTGCGACTTGCTGTGCCATAGGGGACTGATCAATATGGCCATCTACTAGTCGAAATATGAACAACCTTAGTCTTGTTGAAGCATCATAGACACTTGTATAAAGCTGAAATGCATAGTTGTTGTGGTGGCGCAGCGCCTATCGCACTTAAGGTTCAGTCAAAGATTATGTATCTCGGGTGGAAAGCTGCCGGAATGGATTCAAGATATTAAAATAGTTTCACCAATGTCTCGTACGCCGATCACTGGCATTCCAAGTCATAAAGTTTTGTGGTTTGACCAAAATGCAAAAACATGGTCATCCCCCTCTTGACCGCGCAATACATATTGACCAAGGTGCTTAGCGGCCTTCCATGCATTAGCTAGCCTCTGGAAGAGTTGAGATATAACGTCGGGATATGGGGTCGGTCCTATGGCGACTTTATCTCTTCTGTCCTTGCACCCCATCGGGGGTGGTGGTGCTTAGCGGCATTAGCAACTGTGTAGAGCAGTGGGTTAAAAGCACTGCAGGCGAAATGGAAATGGATTGTTGAGAGGAGGGAAAGAGAAATATAAAAAATATAATCATCCTACACGACCGCCTAATAGCGACGTAGGAACCGGGCCTGATCAACCTGGGGAATACGTCGTCTGCCATTTTGCTCCTCATTGTTTGGTTTTCAGGTGGCAAGGCTAAGTCGTTAAGCAGCCGAAAGTCTGCTGCCACGAAGACATCGTTTGATGTTGTCCTCGTGCAGTGGCCATCAGAGTGAAAGTCGGTTCTCTTCGATGCTAGCACCAGGGTGAAAGAGCTCAGCGACGGAAAAATGATAGAACATGGATAGGATGTCTTGAAAATTAAACAGTGGTGCTAGTGATAATATGCGTGTGTATCTTGCATAGCAGTCTATAACTTCATCACTGTGTCCTTTGAGGTTGGTCCCAGGATGCCATGCCTTCAAGTTTCTAAACTGTAGGTGTTCTTCTCCAACTGCGAGCAAAGAACGTGGTTCAGTTGTTTGAGAACTAATAAAAATCTTTACGCACCTCAGTCTCTAGTTCCTTTCTAACCCTGTACTCCTCGTCGGCTTTGATGACCAAGTGGTGGTCGTCTAGGTCCTCGATAATGAAGCTGTCCTTCTCATTCATAGTGAGCAGAATTTGCTTGACTGCAGCATCACTGTTAGGCCTCAGTTCAACGTACTAACGCTTCAACGACGCGTTGTTCACCGACCAGGTAAACAGGATACCTGTCAAAGGGAAGTGGGTGTGCGAAACCACACAAAGCTTTGTAGACATACCTCTGATTGCTCTCATTACACCCCAAAATATACCCTTCCCAGGATAAGCCCGGTTCCCAGCACTGGCGGAGCAGTGAGAGACGTTGACGAGGTTTGTGTATACGTTAGGGAGGAGTTCGGAGATTGCCTTGCGAAGGAGTTCGTCGGTTGAGAATTTGAAAATGCAATGATTTGGAGTCGGGTCATCCAGCTTCAACTCCTTCGCCAATACCATCCTCTGCAGCCCCGACGAGGCTTTTCCTGTGCGACGTTCAAGATGTCTTCCGCCCCGTACGTCCGCTTTGATCCTGGGAGCAATATCGTCTATTGAACGGCACCCCGTTCGCGCTCTCCATTTACCCGGACCTGTATAATCCCGAATATCACCATTCCACGATCCACTCGGTTCTACCCATCCTCTGTTACTACGACCACATCCTGTATCATTCCAACGCCATCTTTGGAAAATGGCTTCTAGTGGTATGTTTTTGAGGCTTTTCGTCGGATACCGATTACTGAACTTCCTCGACAGCCCTAAGTGTGGTCGAGGCTTCGAAAAGATTGGCTGCATATACAGCTGTGGACCGACATATAAAACCGGAGCACAAAGTGGGTTAACTATCAGTATGCTCTTGCATAGACTAATGAATTAATCTACTCCAAGGTTATCGGAATCGGCTCTGGTATTGGCCCTTCCTAGTTGCTTCATACATATGTGGGTTGACAAAAGTCATGCAGGGTCAACGGTTCCCTACGTCGTCGATCGGATAGTCCAGTTAGGAACAGAGGCGAACAAGACTCGCATCTTTATACCCACCGGTACATCATCGCAAACCATATGCTTTATGTACGTGAATTGACAGCAAAAAAACGGACAGGATTTCAATCAAAGGAACTCATCGTATCATCCGGATTGAACCTCGGAGACGTGGATCAGTTCGCTACCATCGACGTGACTATTGACGGTGCAGATGAGTGGGTCTTCTTTGTACCACCGTACCCTCGCAAATTGGTCGTTCCTCATCACTATTCGTTTTTACCACTATAGGGTAGACAAAAACCTCAACTGCATCAAAGGCGGGGGCGCTTGTCACCTCAGAGAGAAAGTCCTTGCAGAAGCTGCTTTGACGTGTGTTCTCCTTTCCCTCCTCGCTCAGTTCTTACAACTTATATATCCCCAGCTTCGTTGTCGTTGCAGACTATCGCAAAAACGTCGAATTCCTAGGGACCAACGTAGGTTTACGCTCCTCTCAGAATGCCTCCTATTACAACTATGTATGATATTACAGTATACTCCTGGCGTCCCAGTTGAAGTCGTCCCCTTCGCCTACGCCAAAGTCCTCCGCGATCTTAGAGCCCTCGGGTCGCCCAACGCCGTGCTCCGCATGGCTGTCAAGAAAGGTACGCATATTCCTTTCTTCACTTCCTTGTACACGCTGATTGACGCGTGCAGCTGGCCCCGTGGTAACCGACAACGGCAACTTTGTCATCGATGCACCCTTTACGCGGCAATACATGCTCGATCCACCCGCCGTGAGCCATGTAGACTATTCGCCACATTTCCAAGTAACTAACAATGAAATCTGTCCGCAGATGCTAAATAAAATCAAGCTCCTGACGGGCGTTGTTGAAGTTGGACTATTCTGCGGTATGGCAAAGGCTGCATACTTTGGGAATGCGGTACGCATCATGTGTCTCCTTTTTACGGATCGTCGGTGCTGATAGATTACATTTGAATGTAGGACGGCAGTGTGTCTATCCGGAGGGACGACGGGAGTAATGTAGAACTCAAGCCCTAATAGGGAGGACGAAAACTCCCAAAGGAAACTTGTGTTAACGCAATAGCGTCACTAGAAAGGGATATCTGGATCTACATAGATTTTGGTGCTTATGCAAGTGGGCAGACTTACAGGGACCCAAGATATCCTTTTCGTTATAATTTGAGGCGTTCAAAGTCATCAAGTCGGAGCCGGTCTTATAAGATGCTTCTACCTCGGCAGAAGGTGGAATCCGCAAATAGAAGCTCTCAAACCAGCTACATTATGAGGTAGACGTCGAATCCAAGCACCCCGATGTAGTGAATCATGCTGGTTTCATCCCCTTCACTGAAAGGGATGAGACGCGCACAAACTGGTCGTGAGACTTCGACGAGGTGAAAAAGCGATGCGCGTCACGGTGTTGACAAACCCTACTACTCTTAGCTTATTTCTACGTTGGAGTACGATGATATCATGGAACAACAGCATGACAATGGCATTCAAACGCCGATTTGTGATATTTTATGGATAAGCAAGAATGTAGATGGAGATTTTCGCGCTCAGGGCTTAGCCTCAGGGAGGAGGAAAGTATAAAATAAAAATTAGACTGGATTCTAATTTTAGATCTAATCTCATCAGCTTCCTATATCATGATCGTCCAGTTGTTGTCCGGCTACATACAGCTGAGACGGTCGAAGGGTCTAGACATTAGCTAGCCAATTTCCCCTTGCGATGGAGGCAGATAATTTCGCCCTTTCAATCGACCTTGAACAAGCCCAGAGGATTATCGACAAGAATCTTCCCTCAAAAGGATGGACAATCGCTAATTTAATCGTGTTGCAAACCCAGGGATACAGGTAATATCTCTATGATTCTATGTTCGATAATATCTAACTGCCTTGCTGCACAAGTCATACCCCAGACTTTAAGACATATGTTTTCGATCTCCTAAAACAAGGCACCTCCCTACCAGCCACGACCTCCTGCTTTATCACTATCGCGCACCCAAAGCCTACCACTGGCCTATACCCACAGAATTCTTTGACAATCGTTGCTAAACTCGTAAATCTCATCCGTACAGAGACCCCCATCCCTATCCGTGAATCTACCCTTGATACAACTCGCTCCTTGATACCTTTCGATTATCTCCTCTCCCCACCATCCCCATTTCCTTCCAGCTCAATCGTGCCACTCCCCGCCGCTCGCGCGTCAGGTCATCTTTCCGAGAAGGCGCAAGTCTCCCTTAACCTCCTCCTCGGCGGATTCCTTGGGAAACTACACAGTAGCGTGCAGAATGATTGGTACGGACGACCAACATTAGAAGATTCCCCGTCTCCACCAACAGATGTAGGATACAGCTGGCAGGAGACTTTTACAGGACTTCTCGACGACATCCTAGTACAGATTGAGAAGGACGAGGCTGTGTATGGGGTAAATTTACCATATGCTGACGTACGGCAGTACATGTCCCGAGCGATCGGGTCATTCCTGTTCGACGACGTAGAAGTTCCATCCCTCGTATGGTTCACAGGTTCGGAGGACGACATCTACATCACATTGCCGTCCTCTTCGCACATAGCGGGAGCAGAGATAGGCTCAGCGGAGCCAGGGACCATAGCCGCTATCTTGCCAAATCTTGCACATGCGCTCTGGGGTGACCCGCTAATGGAAGCGCTCATGATGGGTTCGCCTGACCGTATGTCAGATGGTGAGGGGCCGAGCGAGGCATTCAAGGAAGGATATGAAGCCGGTGGTGGGAGTCAAGTCCTCATTCTTCCTAGGCAGAAGACGAAAAGAATCTGGTATAGCCTATTCATGGCTTTGGTAGTGCTGACAAAGTGTGGACCAGTAAGAGAGGGAGGAGAGGGTTGGATAGAGCACGAGAGGAAGTGGGCACGCGAGGCGGTGGATTCATGTATACACTCCTTGAAAGAGGCACCGTGCTACTGATATATTTGGGTCTATTATATACCGCTGTAGGAGATTATTTTATCGAAATGAAGTTGAGAACAGTGAAGTTTGAAGGTGGTTTTCATTCGAGTGCTTGCTAGTGCTTGATTCCTTACGGGTCGGATGCCTTGAAGTGGGCGTGTGGCGGTGCCAGCGCCCCCGTGATGCGAGACGTCGATTCACGTGATGCGCCACGCCAATAATGACACCGTACACCAACTGTACACAACAGTGTCACAGCTCAAAAGCGCAGAAGATATGACGTGTATTGCATGGCAAGGAAAATATCCGGGCAGCTGTGAGAAGTGTTTCAAAGATATATAGCTTAATGGTCTGTCAGCCCCTTGAACAGAAGATCTTTCTCTCCTGGGTTGAGTTTTCAGATCTTCGTGGGTAGGTTTGGGAATCGTGGTACGGTGCTTGTTGGGCAGTGGTGCGAGGGTTCCGTGGTCATGAAACAGTTCAAAAAGCCAGGACAGTGGAGCCCACTCACGTTGGTGGAGTTCTACTTTTTACATACCAAGAGGAGAAACGTCGGTTATATGGCAGTCAGTACTAGTGATTGAGGTTAGATGGTTGTTCCACGTTTATACAAGATGGGAGGCGACAGTTCTGATGCCAAATACCCCAACCCCACTGCCAGCCAACCATTAAATCGGAACACTAGGACAATTTCTGATGACGCTCACTGGCATAATCACCCGTAACAAGCGGGCCATTTGACAGAAATTCTTCCTGAAATACGGCTGATTCAAGCAGCAGCCTTTGAGCTCTGGGTTCATGATCAGAGAAAGTTAAGGAAGAGATGACAAAGGAGCTTATTTGTTTCGGTTTGCTGACAGGCCCATCAGACGGTTCTTTCAATAGTTGACCATATCAACTTCTCGCTATGCGTCTGCGCGTAGTGGAGGTCCATATAAAGCAAACCCATTCAATCGAACAAGAAATCAACCTTGGCTGACCATCTACTCTGAGCCTGCAGGCACAATGTTCCTTCACCGCGCTCTGGCTGTTTTGACCGTTCTTAGCGCGTGTGCAGGGTCCACAGTGGCTCTTTTATTGTCGGGAGTCATATTTCCTCTCTACATCTACCCTGGTGATGGTTGCGCTGCCTGGTCTCCCCTTTTCTCCGGGTGGGTCTCATCTGTTTGATAGATGTATTCAAGTCAGTTTAACCTTAGTATTTCCTCGCAAATAAAGCATCAGCACCGACAGCATCTTACAGTACTATGTTGTCGTAAACCCCGCAAGCGGTCCGGGTGCCCCAAACAGCCAACCCGATACTAACTATCAAACTTGTGTTGCTCGCCTTCGTACGAAAAGCAACGTCAAGGTTCTAGGATATGTTGCGACCGGTTTTGGTAATCGTGCTTCCTCGGCGGTTACAACTGACATCGATACATATTCCCATTGGGCGGCTACCTACCGCCCCGATGGGATATTCTTTGACGAGGTCGCCACCGCAGCCAGCTTCTTGCCTCGCTACCAAACATTTACCTCAAGGGTTCACGCCGATTTCGGCACTAGCTTTGTGAGTTTACAACTCTCTTACTCCATTGCGTTCTCTGAGTATCTATTTTCTTCTTCATGAGATTGTGCTAAATCCTGGAGCTGTTCCTGCCACGGTTGAATATTATAACATCGCAGATCTCATCGTCACATTCGAAGGCTATTATGACGAATTCCAGTGGGCTCAATATTCATCCTTACTCCTCTTTGGCTAATCTACTGTTGTAGGGCTTTGGATGTGCCCGTCAGTCCTGCTGCCCCATCTCACAAGCAAGCAGTAATCCTCCACGATGGACCAGCTCAAGTCCCTTGGCAGGTTGTTGATAACATTTCCGAGATTATTGGAGTTGGTGCCAGTTTCATTACTGATTTCCCCAATGCCGTGGCGTACCAGAACTTCCCCACTGGTTGGTTTAGTTTCCTCAGTAATCTCATAGGTTCTCAGACCGCTTGAGTATTCCGATTCAGTGTATCTCAAATATTCCTTCTCTTTTCTGCCCGGTCAAATTTACCTGCTTTATTTCGTGGCACCTGAGAGCGTTCATCGTGTACTTGGAAGTTGGAATTCACGCTTAACCTTATAAAAGTTCCTGCAAGTCATCGTGACGGTGAAAAGCTGAGAATATGGAATCCAGTTAATTTTGGTGGATCGGCACTGATCAATATGTTGATCCGAGTCACAGATTGATCCAAAAATACTCACTGGTGACCAAACTGGTCTCTCCCAGACGACGATGACCGTGGAGCCAGGCGTCAAGGAGCACTCAAAGGAGGCCGTTGAAGATACTTCGAAGCTAGAGCTTCAAGAAAATGAAGATGATGACGATGAACAGGATGTGAATGATCATGCTGGAGCGACAGGTACGAACTCGTCGATACCTTATAAAGATATTCAAACTGATGTGCGCGACCACTCAAATCGTTATATGTTAGGCGAGGGAAAGAAGAAAAAGAAGAAAAAGAAGACCAAGAAGAAGAAGCCAGAACAATCGGATCCCCCTCGCATTGGTCTATCCAAGTTCTTCCCCAATGGCATATATCCAGAGGGCGAAATTCAGCCTTACAAGGACGAGTGCGTCGGGAGGTATCTATAACCGTGGCTTTCGGATACTTACGCAGATCTCTAGTAACACCTGGCGAACTACTTCTGAAGAGAAACGCTATGATGAACGAATGGCCAACGAGGACCCAGAAACGACGTATCAGAGTATTCGAAAGGCGTCAGAAGTCCATAGGCAGGTTCGGCAGTATGCGCGAAGGATGATTCGTCCTGGTATGACGATGACTGAGATCGCGGAGAATATTGAAGCTGGCACTCGTGCGCTAGTCGAGGAAAATGGTCTGGAGGCTGGTGTTGGGTTCCCGACAGGCCTCAGCCTCAATCACTGTGCAGCGCATTATACACCTAACGCTGGGGATACTATTGGTACGTTTTTATTCTCTCTTCTCCGGCGAAGCTACTAGTTGGCCTTACCCACAACCCAAGTTCTACAGCAGGGTGATGTCTTGAAAGTGGACATTGGGGTCCAGGTCAAAGGGAGAATCGCAGATTCCGCCTTCACCCTGACATTCGATCACACTTACGACAAACTTCTTGAAGCTGTTAAGGCTGCGACGGATACCGGTATCAGAGTGCGCCTCATCACACTCAACATTATGTGTCATTAACCCAGGTACAGGAAGCAGGCATCGATGTACGCCTCGGAGAGCTGGCTGGGTATATTCAAGAAACAATGGAATCCTACGAAGTTGAGGTCGGAGGCAAAGTCTATCCAGGTATGAATACTTTTTTGCCTATATCACAATCCAATAATATCTATCCAGTCAAGCCCATCGAAAACCTGAGTGGACATTCAATCACGCCATACTCAATCCATGGCGGGAACACTGGGAAATCCATAATGCTAGTCAAAAACGATGACCCAACCAAAATGGAGGAGGGTGAGTACTTTGCCATAGAGACCTTTGGTTCCACCGGGCGGGGTCGTATTGTTGAGGGCGTAAGTCACACTAGAATCTGCAGTCCAAATATGTAATGTATGTAAACTGATTCTCTCCTGTAGGGCGAGTGCTCGCACTATGCAAGAGTATATGATGCACCACATGTACCTCTCAGGTAGCCTTCTAGTCATCACTTGATTGTGGTCAGGCTCACAAGCATGTCAGATTGACGACTGCGAAGTCTCTGCTGAAGTCAATCAACCAAAACTTTGGCTCTTTGCCCTTCTGCCGTCGATATCTCGATAGAATCGGCGAGAGTAGATACCTGCTCGCGGTATGCGAATCTTTTCAAAGCTCGTGAACCCCACTGACCCAGGTTATTATATAGCTTAACCATTTGGTAGCTCAAGGTATCGTCCAGGATTATCCTCCTCTGTGCGACCAAAAAGGATCGATGACTGCTCAATTCGTATGGCTATCTTACTACAGTTCGAATTCCAGTATTCAATGCGTTTAAATTCAGGAACACACAATTCTTCTTCGGCCGACGGTGAAGGAGGTGGTCACCCGAGGAGACGACTATTGATTAACGTCGCACTATCCACTACCTATTGATAGTATATATAGGGAAAGTAACGGAGTAACAGTGGGGTGGTCGAATGATGTATATTATCCCGTGGGTAAGTGACTGAGTAAGGGTTAGTGGACAAGACACAGTATAGTAGGGACTGAACACGGTGCTGGTGCAGTGTCAGTAGGGAGATATGAAATATGATAACAGTAGATCTTCGAGGCCAAGCCACTGTCCGTTGTATGCAAGAAAAACCAAAGACAGGTTTCAAGTGGCGGATATCAATATAGATACGAGGTATACATAGGAAACCAAACGAAAATGGTACATCAGAAAACAAAAACAACAATGCATATTAGTAAAGGATCCAGATATATGCTCAGTTATTTATACCATGGAGCTTTGCAACGAGGGCGCTGGGTGCGTGATCGGCTTCATGCTGAGAAGAACTGTGTTGTCTGACGCCATCATACTGTTTGAGGACCGGGCAGAATTTTTTCGAAGCTGAGTAAACGAGGCTGTGGGCGGGCGGGACATTGTCAGAACCATGGGGTGTCTACCAGGGCCAGCTTGTTGAAGGGAGAGCTGGACTACGATCATCGTTGGTACAATACCCTGAGACACATCCAAACTCTTAGGCCTCAATGCGAAAAGGGGGAGTGGTACGACCAAACTAACCACAATTTGGGTTAGACCTGAGTCTAAAATGGACTGAGGGTATGTCTACAGTCAGCGTGAAGCAGGTTAGATGGTAAAAAAAAGGACATACATTTGCGGTGGCGTTGCCCCAGAATGTAAGGTCTAGGAGAACATACAACGTATAGATCAAACTTGATTGTATGCTAATTTCGTAGCAATTTGTATGGCAGTTCTTGGGGAAGAAAACAAGTAAGAACGTACATTACATAGACAACGGTTTGATACCGGTGTGATAACCCGTTGTCGAGGATGGGTTGGGCACTCCTGGATAGATACCAAAGCCTTCCCGCTGGAAGAAAGGAAAAAAGGTTCCCATGTTGTAGGAGTCGCAAAGTGAACGCCAACGTACCTATCATAGTGGTAATTATGACATTCAGGGCAGCACTTAGGCTTAGATTTATCCACGAATAGTGCGCAAGTGCAAGAGTTGTACCTTCAAACGCAAAGCCGCATCCTAAAGGGGATTACAAGCAGTTTATATAACTGTTCGAGAAATTTACTTACCAGATGCAATGACTAGTACCAGCGCTGGTCCAATGACGACGCGAATATTGTTGTCCCATATCACGTAGCACCTGTATACCTAAAAAATTGTTGATATATCCACTCTGATCTGTAGTACGAAAGTTACACCTTACCAATAACGTATCTGCAACAGTACTAAGAAGTCGTCAATGTAACCACTTGGCGTCTAAAGGAACTCCACAGAACCTGCTGATAATATACATTATATACATCGGCCGCAAGTCTTCATATGTGATCCCCGCCCGAAGGACCCTCCGAAACAACACGTCTATAGTGTATGCCATATCCACGGATGCAATGGCGAACAGAATTGACAGTGTTAACATTGCGATTCGTGGTATGTGATCTTTACGGCTAAGAATAATCATGCAGTGCATGAAGATGATGAGATAGACGCCTGTAATCATAAAGCTATGAACGGAGAGCTAGCGCTTGGTCGTGCGAAACTCACCGTAGAGAAATGTTTCAAACTGTAAAGCAGATTTTAGAACGGCGAGGAAAAACAGGGTAGATGACGTACCATGACAGCGCCCACATACGGCCCAATAATGTTTGGATATGTCCAAACAGGCCCGTCCAGGGAGGGATATAGTACAGTTGTCATTAGGTTGTGATTTATACCTAGGGTTCACAGATCTTCAGACGTCCTTTGAGTACTGAAACCGAAGGCTGCGTGAATCTGGTGACCTGATTGTGAGCCTGCAAGGAAGACGAATATCGAAGGGAGGCTTTAATGGCATGTTTATACGTCGGAGGGGTTCGGGACATATCCGCCTCTTCTTGGCTGATTGACCCATCGAGAGGGCGGGTACCTTGTCTTGCACCGCAGTAAAATAGCCCAGAGGGCCATTCGACGACGGCCAACTGATCGAGGAGTGTCGGTTATGCTAAAGGAGGATAACGAGGCCTGTATACAGCCACATCTCATCATCATATCATCGACACCGCTTTGACAAGTCTTGGTGACCGTTATGAGTCGGAATGACTTGATAACTGCGATTATTGTGTTTTGGCGATAGGGAGAATACAAGGCGTTTCATTAATCATTTTGCATGTGTACAAAAGGCTACGTATTTCAACTTAGGCAAAGGCTAGCGATGATAATATTACCACTGATTACTTACATGGTACTAGGGGACCTGGTAGTGCGCAGCATCTGTGGTATAAATGCGACTGGGGCGTAGAGATGAGAAATACAAGGTAAGTCCTGAGGGGGTTAGAGGAGTACCTCAAGCTAAACCACAACGGTGCAACAACGGTGCAACAACGGTGTAACTCCAGCTCAACAAGACTTGAAAGAGGAGTAAGCGAGCTCAATTGTAATTTAGACAAGGATAGATAATCGCGCGAGGTTGATCAAGGAGAATAGGTAGAGAAGGCCAAGCAGGGGAGGGGACAACTCTCCGGCTCTTCGGTGCTCTGGATCCAAGGTGGCGTTGGCAAAGGACCACCGTGACCACGCGTGAGAACAATTTTCACATCTTTTTGGCAGTGTCATGAGAAACAACAGCCACACTCTGGACTCTGGACCATCACTCGCCACCAGCACCCACGATAAGGGTATCCGAGGATGCGGTGTTTGGATATGGTTTTGATATACGGGGTGCACACTATTTATCTGTCCGATCGTCACATGCCTTCCGTTGACCACATTGATTCTTGAGGTAACTGACATCCATGCAGGACCATGCTTTCATTCATGGTGCGCCCTAAGCATTTCCGTCACCACAAATCCCTGATTCATAGCATACGATATTGCACCATGCACTATGTACTGCGCCGTACGTTATACTCCCTGCATCATGCCCTACCTTCTCACTTCCGTCATTTATGACTGTTGTCTCTTCTCTCAAAACATGCAGCAATGTATGGAATATTCAACTATCCTTCCTTATTACAGGCATTTACCCGCAGACAATCACTTTATGTTTGCTAAGTGTTCAACTTCAAATACATGTTGCTTTGCCCAAGTTTCAAGTCCAGTTTGCTACACTTTCGTTTGTTTGAAATTGAGTGTTCCCACTTTGCTAATGCATCGTGTAACGTCATAGCTCAATCGTTTGGGGCCAGGCTTTCCCTGAATCTATCTGTGCAGATATACACGTTTCCTATCGGCAAGTGGCCTAGGCCTCTTTAGTGCAAAAAATATTGTAAGCTCAGGCAGCAAACCCCCGTTCAGATGCACTATCATTTCTGACGTTTTCCTCTCTAACCCTTACCTTTTTTCTGGGCCGAGGCAAAGCTACCCCACTCTTCAACGTGTTCCCAATACTTACATGGTGTGGGTTGGGCCCTCGCTCGAACTACGTGCCGTTACTAAGGTCCCTGACTTGGACAGTCTACAGCTCGCACAACTTAGCTTTTCTCTTTCTGATATAACGAACTGTCTCAAGGAGTGGTATTTCTGTGACGAAAGTGGGCGTGATTCAATTTCAGATAAATAGGAATGTCATGATCACGACTTGCCGCATCTTAATCCTGTAATTTCAGTGTAACTTATAAGCGTTGGTGATAGTTTTACGCTGACGCTTAAACGATTCTATTACATGGCTAGTCGGGTGAATGGCTTTGGACAGTGGACACGAGGAGCTGGAGAGCAAGATAACTTGTGAATGATTATCAGTCGTGATATACCACCTCGTAGTGGGAGGCACTGTCCAGGATTACCATATTTCTTTGCGACCAGCGTGGATTAATGATGACCTCTCAACAGGTTTGGCGTTCTGGCTTTGCTCTGGGGACAGATAGTATTGTGGCTAATGGAGATATGGCTACGATTAATCCTACTATTCATTATAACTGATCGGGGTACGGTATAGGTATACAAAGAGGGTGCTAGCACACTACACCCTATTGGGGCGGTGCTTTTGGTGGCTAAATAATGGGAGGGTATCTTGTAAACGAGCGACAGGTCGAGGGCCGGTGGGTGGGATATATAGGAGAGTAGTGTGTGAACGGTGAACGAGTGTAGGTAAAAGTAGCCAAATGAATGTGATGCACTGGATAATATCGTGCCCTGACCATGACGGAAAAGGGCCCAGATATTACACAAGTTGTTTATACTATCGAGCTCAGCCGCGAGGATGCCGCGCGTACAGTGTTGTCTGACGCAGTTATGCCACTCGAGGTCTGAGTGGATGTTATGGGAGGTGGAGTAGACGGGGTTGCGCGCAGGGTCGACAAAGCCATGGGTTGATCACTACGGCTAACACGTTCAAGAGAGAGCTGAGCTATGATCTTGGTTGATATGATGCCCTAGAGCCAGATTCAGGTTGTTGATGGATAAATAGGCGTGGATCAAACTAACCACAACTTGGTTTAGACCTGCGTCTAAGATTATCTAGATGGGGGATCCGTTACCATCAGTCCGCATAGAATGAGAAAGATAGACAAACATTTACGGAGGCATTATGCCAGAATATGAGATCAAGGAGAGTATATAAAGTGTATATTACACCTGATTCGATGCTGGGACCACGCTAATTAGGATTATTATCATAGGAGAAGAAGCGTAAGAACGCACACTAAGATGAGAGTAACCCGATATTGCCGTGATACTTCGTTGCCGAGGATAGTACGGGTAGTTTGAGATAGATACCAGAGCCTCCCTGCTGAAAGAAGGAAAGAAGGTTATTGTAGGGTAGGAGTTGCAAAGCCAACGCCAACGGACCTGCTATAGTGGTAATTATGACATTCAGGGCAATACTTAGGCTTAGGTTTATCCATGAATAGTGTGCAAGTGGGAGAGTTGTACCCTCGAATGCAAAACCGCACACTGAGAGGGATCGTGAAAGGGTTATCAGAAGCTGATGTCTGTGCTTTTGAGAGGGTACTTACCACACACAATAACCAGTAGTAACGCTGGCCCAATGATAACGTGGACGTTTTGGTTCCATACTATATAGCACCTATATAACTGGAGAATTGTTAATATACCAACGCTGACCTGTAATGCAAAGGTTATGTCTTACCAGCAATGCATCCGCAAAAGTGCTAAGAGGTCGTCAGCCATCCAGTATTCGGGGCACGGGGAACTCCACAGTACCTGTTTACAACATATAGGATGTACTTCGGCCGCAAGTCTTCAAATGTGAGGACTCCTTCCTGAAGTACCCTCCGAAATAACAAGTACAACGTGTATCCCATATCCGCCGATGCAAATGCGAACATAACTGACACGAACAACCTTGTTACCCAAGGAGTGCAGTTTCTACGCCCAAGAACAACCATACAGTAGATAAATATAATGAGATAGGCACCTGTAATCATAGGAATGTCAATGGAAGGCTGGGAATTGAGTGGTGTAAAACCTACCGTAGAGGAAAGTTGCAAACTGCGGAAATAGGTGTTAGGGCTACCAGTGGGAACAATGCAGGTCATCGACGCACCACAACAGCTCCCACATACGGATCCGGAGTGTTTGGATAGATCCAAACAGGCCCGCCTGGGGAGGGATACAGTACGGTCACCATCGGAAGTTGCAGTTTATTACGTGCACTTCTGACGCAGCAGTCGGAGGCTGCTTGAGTGCGACGGAAGGATGGCCACTTGTCGGGAAGCTGAGCATCGGAGGAAAGTCAGAGCCGCTCGTTATATGGCCCTACGGTGCGGGAATTCCGGTGCGTGCCCATCTCCCCGTAGTTGATTTCCAAGACAGGTGTCACAACTCACCCGTCGGGAGGGCGGGTAGTGTTGTTTTGTACCATAATACAATGGACAGGACATGGTTGCGCGGAGAACCTGTTGACGGCGGCCCCCAAACAGTGTCGGTTATGTAGCGAACCGATACCGAAGCTGGATACCATCTCGTTCGACACAGCTTTACCGACGATTGTTCAATCACGATGAATTAGAACAAGTTGATTATCACGATTATAAGGTTTCGACTGCGAACACATACAAAGCAAAAATGGCCCCTATTCTCGCATCTATGCTCACGCTAGGCTTTGGATGATGCAGGACTAGATTTATAGTCGAAAGAACCGTAGGGACACCGAAGATTAGAGGCGGCTGGCGCCGGCGAGATGAGAGGTATACAGTATGATCCAAGCCCTATGGGCGCTGATGAGATGTATCAAATCTCAATGGCGGTGTAGGTGGGTAATGAGAGGCATGTGGATGAGCCATATAGTGATCATGCAGCAGCTGAGGTCGGGTCTGTAACTTTGAGGGGCGGGCCGACGGTCGGGTTGGTCGGGAGTCGGTACTCGGGGTACACCTTCCCAGTCACGTGAAGGAACAGCCAGTCACGCGCCAAACTGAGGCTCAAGCGCCGGCGGCCTACTACTAGTACCAGCAACTGCCACCACCCCGCCGCACGGCGCACGAACGTTAATCACCCGCTCGTAACCCCTCGAGCCCACCATCCTAGATCATGAAATCCTGCATCCCTTCCACAAGTGCCCCTTCAACTCGTCCCACTGAAATTTCTTCAACTTCAACTCATATTGAGGCGTTCCAGATATATGACAAGCTTTCTGCTTTAGGCGCAACAAGTATCTTGCAGGATGACTTCAATAGGCTTTACCATGGATCATTTGCTGAGGTTTTACTGTTCATGAGCTCCAACATCAAGGGGCGTCAGTTGGTAGCGCACGATCGACATCTGATTCAACGGTTCGTGTCTCTTTTTCCAGCCACAAACCCAGTTAGATGATGCTCAGCCAGCCTCAACATAGTTTAAGGGATTTGCGATCTAAGACGCATGTTCCAGCACATGACGACGATATCATCCGGTCACCAGTGGGGCGGTCCATGACCCAACTGAATGCGGCCCACAAGGCAATCCAAGACTCCCGCAAGAAGGTTGAGGAGATGCAGAAGTCACTAGAGCAGTCACGTATGTTTCGCGTCTGCTTACCTATTCATTAAGGGCCGCCTTATTGAAGCTGATCCTAGAATTGCAGGTTGAGGCCCTACGGGCTCAATTAGAGGAAAAACGGCGGATCACTTTGTTGCTCGGTACCCTAGAAAGGAAGGAGCGTGTGAGGGTCGAACGGTTTCAGGAGATGATCCAAACTCTCATCGCACGACGGTGAGTGTAGTATCGGGCGCTTTCGCCCGTACTTCTATTCTAGTCTTGCTCAACCTGTTGACATGGTCGCTCACTCTGACTATTTGTTTCATTGTAGGAATTCATCTTCAAAGGAATCGATTATGGTGGAGGTAAGATCATTGAGTTCATCCCTCCCACCTGATGTTTAATGATACAACTCGATCATTACAGGTTAAGGATTCCCATCCCTCCACAAAATGTACACCACTACCTCTCCCGCCGAAGATCTCGTTCACTCAGCAGACGCTCACGGCGAGTCCACATTCTTATCCTCTCGTTAATTAAAGCAAAGTTGATTGACACCAGCAGAGCTTATATGCATATCACGTCAAACTGTCCCAGATTGCCCAGATAGACCATGAACCTAGCTCCCTACTGATTTCACGTCTTCGGTTACTTCTAGCGAAGAGAACAACGACAGAACAGGAGACTGAACAAGTTCTGTGCGTATCAGATTGCCTGGTCTTCGTATATTTGCCCTTGATTTCATCATCTTATGATCTTTTGTAAGGCAGCAGTATTGTGAACTTGCGCAGGTGCAGGCACGGAGGGTGATACGTTATCGAAACCCTTGTCTGGAAGACTTCCCTAACGTATCCCAGGCAGACCTGAAAGAGACCATGCTGATGAACGTAAGGTTCCTTCTATCTAAATTACTGCAGATATCTCAAGTACGCCATCTAAAAACAGAGGGTGAGAAAACAAAATTTGCAGAAGGTTTCAGACAAGGTGATAGCACTAGGGTTCATGTGTGAATATCTTGTTACTTCGGTGAGCTTGTATCATCTTGTGCTAGTATATTCAGAGAGTAACGTATGGTGGCGAATATAGATATCACTATTCATGGAACAAACATCACCCATATTGCGTACATCCATCCAAGAAGAGACCACACGGGCCAAAGGCTACATCGACGTCCTACGCTTGCGTATATTACAGGGATCGGTGGATTGCCCACCACACATTGATTTTTTGAAGGAGGTACAGCAGGTATGTAGGATCAGTGGTACCAAGGTGAGTCTACATCCCCTTTGACCTGTCTTAAGCTGAATGATTTAATATCACAGGACTTGCAAACTGTGCTGCGAGAAGTTCAACAACTTCTTCGAAGAGGTGAGTGGATTCCCGAAATATTGAATAAACTGAAAATTAACAATATTGATATAGAACATCAGCGGGCCTCGTTTCTTGGATCAATCGATCATGAACTTCGGTCATCATCCCAGTCGCACGAAGAAAGAGCGCTCATTTGTGAGGACCATGATGCTGGCGTAGAGAACTTCATAATTGACTTGTTCTCGACCAATATAGCTATGTACGAGACGAGCCTCCAAAGCGTAGAAGAAAAGACGAGAAAGCTGTTGACCAGGAAATTGGACAAGGCTACCCAGGGTACCTGCCTTGTTGAAGATCTCGAGACGCTGTCGAGAGACATTCGAGCCATCGTTGGGAAGTGAGATGGATGACGCTGAAGCAACATTATTGATTATGGGGAGGACCAGTCAGAGGTCATCATTGAGGATATTATGCTGACGATGTGCTCCGTGTAGTGCATGGTGGCCCCGCCCCGCTTTGACGATGGGCGTTGAATCAGTATATGTCACTGTCATACATTTTTAGTGGTCGTCTTTTATCGCGTGGCCAGGGCCACCACTGCTTTGAATTTCGCCCTTAAGCAGTCCTACCCACATATAGCCATATCCGACAGGAATAGCTGACAGCTATTTGCTGGTCCAAGCACAGGCGTCAAAGCAGGTCTTGCAGCTTTGATGGGCCAACGCATTTTTTGGACACGCTTTCCCGCTTTGCCTCTACGTTCTTGGATATAAGAACACGCGCTAGCGTTGAAGTATGGATATCCAGCACTCGCAGATCCTGAGCATTCTTGACACATCCCTCTTCCCCACCGACTGATCATCGACCCCCATTTTACAATATGTCCCGCGTAGAGAGAATCCCTCGATCACCCAACTCCTTTATCCTTTACCGATCCCACATCGCACGTACTCTGCCTCCAGCACCAGAGGGAGCGTCCAGGTCACAAGCTCAAGTTTCACAGCTTGTAGCTAAGATGTGGAATAACGAGACCCTGGAGGTCAAGGCCGAGTTTGACCGGCGAGCTACTGTTAAGAAGCGGGAACACGAAGCAATGTACCCGGATTACAAGTACAAGCCACGATCCAAGGGTGATAAGGCTGCCGCAAAGAAGACTTCGAAGAGGAAATTCAAGGTCAAGAATACTTCTCGAACTTCGCCAGTGCCCGATCGGGCCTCTCTTGATCTTAGTACTGGATATCTGACACAGGTAAGCTTTTTATTTACCACTCCGCATTGAGACTGACGTATTTGGCCAATAAAAGAATAGTTACTCCTTCGATGGCGGCTTGTCAGACATCTGGTCACAGCTGGAATTCGAAGCAGCTTATCAAGCCGTGTCGAGCAACGCTGGGGGGAGCAGGGATATCGACTTCCATGACCATAACTCCCACTACAACTTCGACACATATCAAGCCGGGACAAGTTCATTCGCCTTTGATGAGGGCATGTCCCAAATACAGCCATGGGAAAGCTATGGCATTCCCTCTACATATGGGCTGATCTCCAACTCTGCCTCTGCAGAAACAAAGGACGACTTTCTCGATATCAGCGCACAGTATTTCGACTACGCCGCGCCTGGTGATTCGAGATACTTGAAATGACAGTCCGTCTGTAATTTTAGAAATAGAACTATGCACACTTCGAACTTATATTATCCGATGATTGAACCAGCATTTTCCCCAGTAAATGGTATGCAGATCGTGTATAACACGGTTTTGATTTTGTGTCCAACCTTCGGATTCTGGAAGTGCCGCTGTGCTTCATTATCTACAGCCCATCCTACAGGAGTTGGAGCCCACGCTAGTCCTACCGGTCATGGGGAAATCTACGAAAATTAATCATTATTGGTTATGTTACGAGTTTAGTATGACTTTAGTGCACTGAGTCACCGATAAATGAAAATCTGGTATGCATTACAAGGGTTGAAAGGCATCGATGCAGGTTGGGATACATCCAACATGGTCAAAAGATATAGACCAGCCCCTTAGATAAGATATTGCAGAGGTGAGCGGAAAGTAACGCAGAAAATTCTCTGTCCTTTGCCTCGTTCTCAATTTCGACATGACAACAATTGGCATTCCTGGTCCAGTGTCCTATCAAGGCAGTGCGGTAATATGCAGATCCTCGAGCATGGGAAGCTGTGCGAGATTTAAAATATTCCTTGACAAGGTTATCCCTGACGCTGTTAGTTATGAGTTAGGGTGGAAGCTTCAAAGCCGCACCCCCCACATACCAGCAACAAAGTCAATGACCGGAGGGTGGAATAAGTGCTACGGTGTAGTTTGGGCCGCGGTGTAGATTTCACCGTATTCCGCCATAGGTATCGAAAAATGTTGCAAGTGGGAGAGTGAGAAATGTGACTCCAGATACCCTAACTCGAGAAGCCCTTCCACCACATGATCGTGCAGGACGATAAGATGAAAGATAACATCGTGACAATGTGCGTGGAGCCGCTCTAACTGTGTGGCTTTCATCTGCGTGGTATAATCTGCGTATTCCTCTAACGAGTATCCTGTTGAAAAAGGTTGACCTGATAACCGAACTGCCTTGCAGTGCAGGATCCAATGGATGGGAAACAGTGGGAAACCTTTGGTGACCACTTATTTTTTGAGAACACTGTCGAAAACAAGGGGACACGATACTACATCGGAAGAGTGTGTGGCCGTCATTGTGGCCGCCTAGTTGGCGTAGAATATAGCAAATAACTTCCGGGAGAAGTTGGAGGGCGGTGTTCAGGTTGTTGAGTCAAATAAGTGTCTTAACTTTGGAAGTTCGGTGATCTGCCACCAGTGAACTCCCACGACTGTTTTATACCTACTCCAAACTTCGCCACAGCGTGAAGAGCCGTGAAGAGACAGAAATCATGAACACTTCTCCTTAACCAAAGCCATGTGAAACATATATTACGCTATAACAGTATGAGTCGGATTAGAGGTATGCAATTCTTGTCCGCTACCATCGTCTGATCATCTCAAATTTTTGGCACCTCCAGTCATTTGAGAGTCCTTCTCAGATGCCCTTCTTGTAATTTGTTCTACAATACCCTCGCCATGTCTTCCTGCCCTTTCCATACCAATCTCCCTATCATGCTGGCTCTTAACCCGCTTGAGCTTCCACAGCGTGTAATACAGCGTTACAATGCCGCAAATGACTGTCGATGCCCCTGTCACTATGATAGTGACTTTACTTGGTGTTGAGAATTCTCCATGCTGGACCCCATAGATGTTTGATAGTGTTGAAATTACACCCGCCAAAGAGTTTAACAATCCGGGGCTTTCATGAGCAGCGCATGGGGTAAAAACAAGATCCAAGTCAGTGATTTTGTACGTCCCCCCAGTTGTGGCTATACGCACAGAAAAATCTTGTTGTTGAGCCAGATGTAATTATACATCCATTTCCACCACAGATAACACATTCCCGCTGCGCCTATTCCACAACAGACGAAAGCGATAACAAATCTATGCTCCATTTAACAAGTATTAAACGACGTAAAATGAAGATCTTACAGTGGTACATGTGTGACCGCCTTCAAAACTTCCTTCCCGACCTCATTCGATATATTCTCCTGTGTGTTCTGCAAGCTTGTGAACGTCCCAGGGAATAAGACAAACCCGGCCAACAAAATCCACGTAAAGAAGGATGCCAAAAGGTTATCCATGCGTGGTATGGCATCGAGCGCAAGGAGCATGTTGACGTATTTCGTATCCATCTGGCTTTGCTGAGAGTGTTGGAGTTCTGGGCGTCTCTGGTCTGGTTCGATGGGTATCGATGTTGGTGAATGATCAGGAACAGAAGAAGCACTGGTGTCTCCTGCCAATGTTGGACCGTGCAACGCAAATTCAACCATTGTATCTATGAATGATACCAAGATGATGGAGGGTAGGTTGTTTTCTCGGTATGGTCAAGCCAGTGAGGCCTATATCTCTCACGTGTGCTTGGTTCATGGAGAATTCATTGAGGAACCCATGACGTGAGATTCTAACATAAGGTTAGGCGCTTGCTCCATAACTAATGTTTATAGGTTTGTCACCTACTCCTGACAGTTTCAACTGGAGACCTCGTCCAGTATGACGTACTCCCCCCCAGTTCGCATCTTACCAAGGCTAAAGCCAACGATCTGAACACTACCAAACCCTGCAAGCTTTAAAAGCTCAACTTAAGATCTAACAAACTGGTCAGGTAGTGTCCTGTTTTTGCAAAACAATCTCACAATAAATTTTGAGGCGCCAAAATAGGCGCTCCTATACGCATGGAGCCGGTTTGGTACATGGGACACTGGGAAGGTGGTGTTAGTATAAAAATTAAGGTATATGACGAGGTACGAGTATATGATGTATCCAAGTTTGTCCGCTGAATCGCAAATAGAGTGTACCTATCTTGGAGAAACTGTCTAGATCTTGATCCTGCGGCAATGGCGTGTCATCATTCAGAAGCCTAACGGGGCCTGATCAAGCAGAAAGCGTCACCTTACACCATTCAGGTGCACAACTTCACTGATTCGGCACTGACATCGTATTTTCCACGGAAGGAGAATAATTTGTGCCGTAGCTACCAACACTGTTCAGCCGAAAGCAGTGGCAACTGTTTTGTATGTATGGAAGCCCACTCATCTTCATTTCAACGAACGTAACATTAATTGCAAAGGCACGTAAGCGGCACAGTACTAGTTGGTCCTGACCACTTCAAAGCACATCGGGGCTGAGCTCATCTCTGTGATGAGGCCGCGAGGTAAATCTTGTGAAAAATAAATACGCGTTTGAATATACCAAAGCGAGCTTGACCATTTTTGTCCGCAGATCGTCAGATTATCAGAAGTTGAGGCTCTGGTGTCATGTCTGGGACCATCCTGGAATTTTTGGATGAATTAGATATTACCTGCAGGCTTACAAGGCCTCCATTATGGCATTTTTGGTGCGTTTCAAGTTAATAAATTCTCTTTTTGTGAACCCAGTCCAACAATCGTTGAAAAATCTTGAATTTGGGGCAATGAAACTTCAAAATTTTGGTCAAATAAAGCCCTAGGGTACACAGATAAAGAATATGACCAGAGGTGCATAAAAGGAAGCAGCATAAACCTAATAGATGTTAATGCACTCCTTCCAAATAACATCCATATATGGATGTTATTTGGGTCCCAGACAGGCTCCAGAGCCGAAGTTATGCGGCTGCCGAAGCTAGGAAATGGTACCATCTCATTGACAGTGCTTTCTTGTAAGATTTCCTCCAACATAGTGAACACGACCGCACTTACTTTTGTGGAATGTACATACTTGTGCACAACGCGCCGAATACTTGGCCCAAGCCTGCCCGATGTTAATTTAGCAGCCGGACCGACGTTCCCGATATTATGCCTCTACTGCGTGGAAAAGGCATAAAAAGCACTGGGTATTTCACGATATTTCCATAACTTGAGTTTCAAAATCCTGCTGCCAAAATGTACTCCATTACTTTGTTTCTTCTTGGAGCCGCAACTGTCCTCAACGCCTGCGTCGGTTCGCTCGCTCTGTCTCCCTCGGGCGTCATCTTCCCTCTCTATATCTACCCGGGTGACAACTGCGCCAGCTGGACCCAGCTCTTCTCATCGTAATCTCCCGCTCCTATCACACGGGCAAGGCTAACGACACCCCTAGCATCTCCGCCTACCCATCTCTCCAGTTCCTGGTAATCGTGAACCCTGCCTCGGGTCCTGGCGCGCCCGGTAGCCAACCCGACACGAACTACCAAGCCTGTGTGGCAAAGCTCCGCACCACGGGGGCAACCACGGCAACATCAAGATGATTGGTTATGTCTTGACTGGGTACGGCACCCGTGCCGCCTCTACCGTTACCGCGGATATCGATACCTATGCGGGGTGGACAGCGGCTTACCGACCTGAGGGCATCTTCCTCGACGAGGCCTCAACCTCCGCAGATGTTCTGGCCAGTTACCAGACATATGTTACGCATGTGAAGTCGAAATTTAGCCCTTCCGCCTTTGTGCGTCGAACAGTCACAATTTGGGTGAGATTCGTTGACTGAGGATAGTATGGGTACCTTCAGGTCACTTTGAACCCTGGCGTCTGGGATGCCTCAGCCTCCTCGACTGGATACTTTAGCATTGCGGACCTCGTTGTCACCTTCGAAAATACTAACGCCAACTTTGCGTGCGTTCCCGTAGCCTGCTAAGCCCGATTCAGTGTTAATAGCTCCTTATAAATGTATAGCTCCTCGGCCATACCCAATACCCCCAGTGCCCCTCCCAGCAAGCAGGCCGTGATCATCCACACCGGTCCTAACCAGGTACCACTCGCCACTGTAAGAACGTTGGTCCAGACTCTTGGTGTCAGTGCAACTTTCTACACTGACTTCGTGAGCGGAGATGCGTATTCTAACTTTCCGACCAACTTCTCTGTTTACCTTGATGCGCTCGTATTGGGCCAAGGCAGCTGCGCTTAAGTGTACCAGGAAATATCAAAGATTAACATGAACTTGATGTCGAAGAGTTTTCGAGAAAGTCAATAGGGCTGAAGATGTATTTTCTAACTCACGTGGAATAGAACAGTCGAGTTTCAATCCACTTGTGAGGTTGCCGACGCATCCAGAAGGCAATATACCAAGCTTTGAATGAGTGCTCGAAGCTGTGAATTAAATAACTGTCAACGGGTGCCCGACACAAAATATTTATCAATCTTACATGACTCTGGATATGGGAAAAAGTTAAGTTGAAGAGCATAGCTTAGCGTGTCAATCTTTTAATAGTGAATCACTAAAAAGGATTGATTTGCAGGGACTAGCAGTTTTACACATAATTTAAGGGTGAGTAGTAACCATAAAAGTCGAAAGGGAAGGCATCTGATGTATTACTATGATGGTATCAGACCCTACTCAGAGGAAGCCGTTGCGTGAAGTGGGGTAAAAGGAATGAAAAGGGTGGCATTCGTTCAGGTACCTTGTCTGGCCCAAAAATATTCTGAGACGTTACAGCATCTCTACACCTGGTAGCTTATTCAGATCAAGGGTGGGACTTTTTCCACTTTGCTAATTCAGCATGATATTGCCGGTTGTATACCTGTTAGTGGAGGTCAGTGGCAAGTTCATAATAGGGGAGAGAGTAGACTGGTGAGTACGTGACGCCGCTCAGTAGCAAATGGACAAGATGTCTCAAAAGGTCCGAGGCGAAAGTGGCTTACCTCCTGCTGCTCTGGGGTTAAGGCCATCCAAGAATTGCCGATTTTCTTCATTAATTCTCTCGGGTTGGAGCTTTCACTCCCATGTTCCTTGCGATATTCTTCTGCGTACCTAAGTATCGGTGTTGGAAATTTGTCAGCAAGAGGCCTGGCTGGATACACATGTACGCACCGAAGATACCCGGAGATAGGTGGCTTCTCATGGGCTTCGCGCTGCCTATGTAGGCGCGTTGCACCACGCTGCACCCTACGACGGTTGAGCTCCTTTAGAATACTGGGGTCCAACGCCTTGAGATAAGCTCGGCGAACTTTGAAAGCCGCCTCACGTTCCTCCGAAGCCTCTCGGTTGATTTTCTACGTGGGGTATAATGGCGAGTCAGGCTGTCATTTCGTGGGGGGGAAGCCAAGTCTGACCTGCTTTTCATCGGCCGAGAGGGCATGCCATGCAGTGGCGGCTTCCCTTGGACGTTTCAAGAAAGTTTCCGTAGTGATCTTGGGTAGGCCAGGGTTATAGTAAACCCTGACGAAATAGACGAAGTCCGACGCTCCAAAGGGTGGGATTTTAATACTACGTGGGATTGTGACTATTTCTTCGTGAGCATCGTACGGTACCAATTGTCGTTAAACATACGTTTTTCCGCTGTAATACGAAACGTGTAAGCACGTCGGACGGTGAGTTGAAATGAAACACGCGTACGTTTCGCGACTTTCTTGGGCTTTGGTTTGATTGCCTTCTTTGCTACCTTCTTAGCAGGTTTCTTAGACTTAATGGACTTTGGTTTGGGTTTAGGTTTGGTGGTGGTCTTTGGCTTCACCACGGTCTTACTCGGGTCAGCGCGGAGGGCACTGGTGAGGAACGAACGGGTCAGCGAGCTTGAGACTAACTTGAATTGAGGTCGTGCAAAAGTCTGAAAAAATCCAGCCGCGACGGGGACGCGACGAGACACGAGGCGGGCGGAGAGAAGCGACAACATCGTCAAAAAGAAACACGAAAACTCCAACTGGGATGTTCGTGAGTGACGGGTGGTGATGGAAACCTGTGATGTGTTATGTGACCGTAAGTATGTGCATGTTTGGCTGTAGCGTCTGCTACGCGTTCTTCATCATCGTTCATCAAGGATGTCCAACCTACAAAATCCCTCGCCGTCCAATGGATCTGCTACTCTCACAATGTCTGGGCTCCCTATATCGCAACTGGAATCTCTTAGATATAAAACAACGCAAATAATTGAGGGAATTAAGAGCCTACAGTATACTATTGAAGCTCAACATATGCCTATCATGCCTGCTTGGCCAGACATTCTCTCCAAATACAACCTACTCCTTTCTCAGACGCATTCGTTCTCTATGGGTCTCACATCAACGCTTTCCGCGTCTTCCACGTCCGCCAACCCTCAGTCATCGCGCTCCGGACCGACAGGAAACATCTTGGAACGTGTAGCGCTTCACCCAAGTACTCCATTGACTGACGCTCAACTCGACGGGGACGTCATACCCCTCCTCCGTAACCAGCAAACTACGGATGTTTTACGCGTAGAGAACGAAACCGTCCGGCGTCTTGCCGAGCACATGGGCACCAAAGGCTCGCTCGGAGTTCTCGGCCTTGTTGGCTCCAACCCCGCTCCTGCTGCACACCTTGGATTCGGGCTACCGCCGGGTGCAAAGAAGCCCGTAGACTACGAGGATGTACTCAGGGAGTGTGACGAAGTGCGTGGGGCACACGACCGGAGAGTGGAGCGCGCTGTACGAGCTGTACTTATGTTGAGGGACCGGTTTGAGTGGCGCGCACGAGTGGAAGTCGAAGTTGAAGAGCCGGAAGAACTAGAATGGGACCCCAGGCTACATCCGCAGCATGCGGAGGACCACATGGAAGAGATCGAAGGGGAAGAGAATGGCATCACTGGGGATGAAGCTGGGGAGCCTGTTACTGACGGCGATATCATGATGGAGGGGGAGGATGGAAGCAGCGACGATGAAGAGGTGCAGGCGCTTATGGACTCCGCCATGGACACCCAGTCACCCGCGTCCCCGATTATAGGAATTCTTAGTGCAAGTATTGGGGCAGGTTTGGACACTACAACTGTCAACGTAAACACTTTGTCCACCAACGAGCAAATATCTTGACTCCCCGAAGGTGCGCTTAGCCGAGATCAGAGATCGTACTTGACGAACCGCAACCATACAAGCACTGAACCCGAAGACGACTTTGATACTCGAAAATTCCTAGTGTTACTAGAAAAAAACAAGCACGAGAGACTCCGAACGATCCGAGCCACCGTGATTGTTGACAGAGTGTGTATGTATTTCCTTCGTGGCCCTACAAGCTCCAAAGCTTCATACATATGGTTCTTTCCATATATCTCTTCACCTCCGAGTCCTCATATACGACTTTAGTTCGGCACAATTTATGGGACAAACATAGATATGGATTTGAACATGCATGCCTATCGGTGCTTCCATTAGTGAATGGCTTCCTTTGCTGTATGTTCTATAAAGTAACCTTCTACCCGCCATCCGATGCTGAGCCTGCCTAGTATACCATGTATCTGGGTGCATGCATCGTCGTATCGGCCCTCACACTTATCCCGCTGCCCTCTGTAGCTGTCATCAACTATCCCCCCCGTATTGCAACGCTAGTTGATGCCAAATTGACCTGCAAGATCTCTGAGTCAGTCTGTGGTGTCATCCACGGCAGTGCCCTACAGTTTAACTGTGTGGACACGCGCTCTACGCTCAACAGCTGTGAGTATTCCATGTCCCGACAGTTTCTGGAAGCTAACTGGTTCTACAGGCGGTGGTTGCATTGTACCCCACCCGTTTTATGAGCCTTACCGTACGACATCGAAGGGCATAGAGTGCGATCGCCTTCCCGGGGTGGTCTTGGCACACTGCCGTGATTCTCGGTGCTTTGTGTCACACTGCACGAACGGACTGCAGCCCAGCATCGACAGTACTAAATGTGTACCCATCTCCTTAGCCGAAAAACCCCTCCGGGAGGGCATGCGCCCGATCCTTCACATGCGTTACAAACGCCAGACAGTCCCCACCAATCTTGTTCCAAGCGCTGATCTTATCTCTCAGATTAAGGAACTCGTCGCTGCCATTGTTGAACTCAACGCGCTTGTCAAATCGCTGCCTACGTCGAATATTACCGCCCCACAGCTTAACACTAGTGCGCAGAATGTCTCCGCTCCTGGACCTCAGAGCTTCCCCACCCCACAAAATGTCACTGGCGTAGTCGATATCACTCGGCTGAATAAGGACATCGTGGCCGCCGTCACAAACCTCGTGAAGGCCAATACAGTGTCAGAGGTGGTCGACAGTATCACCGCAGTTACCACTTCTCTCCACGTCTTCAAGTCTATGCTTGATTCTTGTGGTTGCGTTCAAGATCTAGGGCTTGAACAAGTTCTCGCTAAGCTTAATGTTGCTAACGAAATAGCAGCAACTCTCCTCAACTGGCTTGCCGTAAATCCCGTTGCTCTCCCTCAACTACCTTCGACGGCTTTGCCCAGTCTCCTACCTGTCCCAATCCCGAATACGTCTGACCTTCCTATTGACCTTGGCCTTGCCGGACTAGCGGATACTTTGGATCCACCTGTCACCCCACTCATCCCACCCATCACCACCCCTCTCACCCCCAATCTCATTACCCGTGATGTTTCGGTCAAAGACAAGGTCACTGCATTAGTAAATGCAGTCATGAATCTCACAACCGCTATCTCAAGCAACTTCTCTACTACTACCCAAGACACTAGCCACGTTGCCGTTTCCGACGGTACAAACCTCCCACTAGATACTACGCTTGCAGACCCCGTTGTGCAGGCAGCCATCGACTTCACTGCTTCCCCTAACGCCACCGCGGCCCTTTCAAATATCAACACACTTGTTGCCGCTAACGCTGCCCTCGCCAGTGCTCTCGCTGCCTTCAATATTCCACCCACCCCTGACATTGGTGGAATCATCAGTATCCTCAATACCGTCAGCCAGCTGTCATTGGACATTGAGCAAACTGTTAGCACTCTTAGTACTCTTCCGCTTCCATTTGGACTCGGCAGTGTCCTGGTGCAGCTCGTGGGCGTACTCCCAGATCCTGTATCTATACTTTCTTCCATTGATGGTCAACGCAAGGTCAGCCACATCGTTGGATTGGTCGTTGGCTTACAACAACAGATCTCGAAGCTCCCCACACTCACAAGCGTCCCCTCCAGCCCGTCCCCTGGTCTTCCTGGTGGGAATATCCTGGGCTCCATTGTGCGTGCGGTGACACAGCTGCTGGGGGCACTTGGTTTTGGAGATTTTTTGAGTGACCTGGAGGTACTTGTGGAGACGACTGGAGACCTAGAGAGCACATTGACGGGATGTGGGTGCACGAAAGCGCTAGGCTTGGAGGGAGTGGCGAATGGCGCCGGAGAGGTGAAGACAAAAATTATGGAGCTAAAGGAGGCTGTGGAGACGATTCATGCGGATCCGGACGCTAGTGGCGAGAAACCACTGGTTAGGAATGCGGGTATATTGATTCAGGTGTTAAATTTCGTTAGCTTGAACCTTTTGTAATAACGTTTCGTCAACTGTATTCCTGATTTTTTATTATTACTAACCCCTCTGCCCTTTTGACTTGACTCCTTGTGGCATGTTATCCTTTTCTTTTTCCAAGAATACTTCTGTGAATGTCTCGTTGTGTCTCGTATCTCACATATATTTGTTGGGGGTGTCATTCAATCATATACTGTGCTGATCTGTCTGCTTGAAATAGTATAGCAGGAAGAACCAGGCCAGTCAGTTCCTACACTGCCTGTTAGACGGGTCGTGCGGCATAATCGCATTTTTTGGTGTCCTCTTTCCGTTCTCGCAACATTCTTTTTTTAAATTTCATCGCAGTGCTTCTACTCTACAGAGATGATAAGGCAGCTAATCATCACCACCCGAAAAGATGCAAGGATAGGAGAGACGAGATCGCAACAGGACCGCCGTGACCCAGATCCCCATCATCTCACTTCTTGCAATAGAGACTAACACATGGAGGGCCGCTGGCCAGCCTACACTGCAGCTTCAGGCTAATATGTACTTGCATTCCGGTCAAATGGTGGGCGAGATGTTTCAGTATTTCTCTTATGTAAGGCATTGATAGAACGATACGAATCCCCTCAAACACATACAGCTCCCATCCCGACTCGCGAGACGGTTGGGACTCGGAGCGCCTGAACGACCGCGGCGCCCCCGATTTCCAAACGAGTTTTGGCGCCAAAGCCAATAACATAATGGGAGTCATACCATTTAAGGAAGTTTGACTTCCATTTTTGGATATCTCGGTGTCAAATACCAGTGACCACCGCGGCACTCGAAACTCCGCTCTTTGAGCGACCTCAGATGTTGTATATAAACCCCACGTCGTTACATTCATCCACCGGCTACCCTTTTCCATTGCCATCCTCATTCAACGAGAGTAGCTTCTATGCACCTCGCCACCACGCTCCTTGTTTCTGCCATCGCGGCGTGCTTCCTTCCCACCGTCGGTGGTATCCACGTTTTGCGTTCCGTATCTCTCGCCAAACGCGGAGCACACAAAGTCTCCAACCCCCAAGCCATTGTTCAACGGCAACATCATGTCCACCGCGATATCCTCGATGTGTGTCTTGCGGTTGACGCAAGCGTTCTTGCACCAATTCTCTTCATCATCGACCCACTCGCCGCCAAGGCCCACGTGTGCTTATGTATCAAGGTAGATTTCGTCGCGTTTGTATTTGGGAGTCTGCTGACATGATCCAGGACCTGGATATTTTTCTAGATTCAGATATTGGTATCCTCTTAGGAAATTTACTGGGCAAGGATGGCCTGGCAGCCGAAATCAAAGTTTTGGTGCGTCGATAACATGCATGGGTACGAACAGTGCTCAGTGTATATCTGGGGATAGATCAACACGTCACCACAGGCTCAGTATTGCACTTTCCCATCGCACTCACATCGCCTGTGTGTCGCCGGTCATCCCTGTGCATTCGAGTGTGATACTCCATACATTCAGTCCGGCAAAGCATGTGTCTGCCCTCCACCTATGATAGAATGTAATGGGCAGTGCGGTGTTTTCCCGCACGTAAGCAAACTCCCCGCTCAGTGTATAGAAGCGCATACATTATCCTGACGAGATCTCGCACAGGGTTGTGGTCCATCTGCCGCCCCGCATCCTCCCGAGTATCATGGGCGAGGGCCAATTACCGCGTTTTCACAAGCAGAGGCATCTTGCAAGCCCAAGCAGAGTGTATGCGGAATCCCTGGGAGGGAGGAAGCTACAGCCTTTGAGTGTATCGACACAAGGATAGCACTGGACAGTTGTACGTGAACTCAGTACAGAGCCTTTCAGATACTGAGTACGAACATCAAGGCGGGGGGTGCATTACGCCTCATCGTTTTCCAGACGCTCCGGCTCCATCAGTCAAAGGAATAGATTGCGGTCACCTTCACGGCGTTGTCACGGCGAGTTGTATCAACTCGCGCTGTGTTATCAGCCAATGTCGACCTGGGTGGCACCTCAATGCTCAGCATAGCGACTGTGTTGATATCTCGGCAGGATTATCGAAGACAGGCTCTGACTGGAGAAAGAGGAAAGGAAAACGCAATTCCGACCTCGTGAACGAGCATGCGGTAATCGCCTCAGAACTATCGGTGAAATTGAAGGCCTATGGTGACCTCGTTATCAACCTCAGCGTGGTTTCGTCGTCAGTCCCTACACCAAGGTCCCAGCCTCCCATTAACCAGATAAATCTCGTCAACTCGATCGTGGCAGCCGCCATTAACCTTCTGAACTCTACATCTGTTTTGGCACTGGTGAACAATGTCAATATTGCTGTAAGTGTAAACAGCTTTGTAGTGGGGGTATTCGATGAGTGCAAATGTGTTGGTGCCAGTGATCTTGGGCTTCAGTTGGTTCTCCAAAAATTGATTGTTGTGGTTGATACCGCATTGGATATAAAGCAGTGGTGTAGCAACCATAATATTGGTGTGCCATATCCTCAATCCTCGGAGCCTTCGACCGTGTCCCCAGCGCCACATATTCCAAACAAAACTGACACGCCTCTCACCGTTGGCCTGGACGATGTCCTCAACGATCTCAGTATATGTTCGAAGGGCAGTCGAATTGACATATATGGGTTGGGAGAAAGTTTATCTGGCACTGGGAACAACCTGCTCGACGCTATTTCGCTGGGACCCGAAAATATGCACCGGCGTTCTTCACCTACATCGACAACGGGTGCAAGGGTGACTTTGGATTCAGGTCTTCTAGTGAAGATGCATATCTTCGTAAAGCTCGTTGTCGCCCTCAAGGGTCACGTATATACCCCCCACACTCCTCCCTCTCAAACGATTGCGCCAACCCTACCCTTGGATCTAAGTCTCCTCGATAACACCCTTTTCCTCGCCACGAATCTACTGAATTCCAAAACGGTCGCATCTTTCGTAACAAATCTTGATGCATTGGTTTCGGCTAACGTCAGGGCGTTAACCTCCTTGAAAATGTGCAAATGTGTCGAAGCCCTTGGTTTAGATGGATTGGTGGAGAGTCTAGAGGCCGTGGTCGATATTACCCTGGAGATTCAGAGCTGGTGTGCCCATTACCCGGTCGGCCTTCCAGTCCCACACACCACTACAGCAGCGGGGCCACCTCAATCCGGGGGTATGCCGACTTCAACACCACTGCCATATCCGTCGATGCCTCCCAATGCCATCAATACTGCCATAATCGTTGATCTCGATCAGCTCTTAGTTGGCTTGAACCTGGTTTCACTCTTAGGTGGTGCAGATCTGAGTGCTAACGTGGAACTTGATGTCGATTCCACCGTTTTGAAGCAGGTTAAGGTTGCCGCAAATCTAGCTTTGATCATCAAAAACGGGTCCGGGTTGTCGCTCCCTGCAGCACCTCACAGGCCCCCGATTATCAGTGGTGGTCAATTCCCGTCAACGCCGGTGCCTGTCGATACGAATCTCGTAGAGATTATTGTCCAGTCCACGATCAAGCTCTGCAGCTCAGGTACAGTAGCCGACCTACTTGCGAATCTCGAACTTTCAGCGGAAGTTGGTGCATTGGCGAAAAGCTCGTTATCAGGGTGTGGGTGCGTCAAGAACTTAGGATTGGAAGGGCTGGTGAGAGATGTCGATAACTTGTTAGCCGTTGTTGTAAACCTACAAGGCTGGTGCTCGCACCATCCGGTAGCGGTTCCAAACCACCCACATGGGACATCTCTTCCAGTTGTTCCCTCACCAACTTCCACCACTCATAAGCCAACGATGCATACTTCAAACCCGAGACCGCCCACACAAAGTAGCAATATTTCGATTCACCTTGGTCTCGATGGCTTGTTAGACGCTTTGGGGGCGAACTTGAGCACTATTGTTGATGTCAATGTTGAATTGAATGACTTGCTCCGCGAGGTGGTTACTATCGTCATCAATATTCGAGACCACTCGTCATCACTGCCTCCTGCTCTTCCAAGTACAGCTACTCATCCCTCCGCATCTGTTCCAGTACCCCGTCCTCCAACGACCCCGCTCCCCCATCAGCCAATAACTCGTGGCCTCATTGACGAACTCCTTGAGGTGGTATCAAATCTCCTCTGCTCGATTGATGGCACGGATGTTTCCACATATGTGAACATACTACTCCACTTGACTGCCCAATTCTCCGATAGACTCAACGAATGTGAATGTGTTAGCCACATGGGACTTGAGCCGCTAGTGTTGTATGTGGATAGCCTCCTTGATGCGCTACTAAAGCTGCATGTGTGGTGCCTGCATCATCCTGATGTAGGCGAAGGCACTGGAAGTTCGGCGACACCCCTCATCATCGATGCCAAACCGTTGCTATCCTCGCTGGGTCTGGAAAACATAGTGGGTGTACACGGTACGGTCGATGGGCTTGGTCCAACCGTAAATCAGCTCGGGAATTCTATCTTGGGCGCAGCGGGCTTAGGAGGGTTGAGGCGATGGCTGATAGGAAGGTGAGGGTTGAAAGATAATAGGCTAAGTTATCGTTGGTGAGACTCCCTTCCCCTTTTATGTGAGATGATACTGACAATGGTTATCCTATAGTTGTCTCTTTAGCAATTCTTCGCTCGTTTAGAACCCATTCTTTTCTTGCCTGGCCTGTCTTCATAATGTACCATCCGTTCGAGTTTTTAGTTTGTGCCACTTGTACTTCGGCGTTTATGGTTTCACTCTTCATACCCTCCTTTCCAATTATAATGCGTATAGCATAGTTGCCGAATCATTTTTTGTCTTCCCAGGTTTTGCCTTCATCTTTCCGTGGCTTGAGTTCAAGATAGGGACATGAGAAAGAGACGATATTGTGTTTTGTGACAAAAAGGCGAAACCGCGATTATAACTCCGCAAAACCAAACAAACTCAGGCTCCTGGGTAGGGGCGACCAGTGCGGATCCTCGTTCTCTGAGCATCTGAGGCTCACGATCTCGCCTCCAGGAGATTCTGACCTTCCCGGTAGCTACAAAGGACTCTGGACCATGCACGTCAACATGCTCTTAGTCCGCCGAGGCGGCATTCTATATTATATTCGTCTTCCCGCCATCTATCACAAATGTTCAGCTGCGGGTAAGTACCCTGATCTCCTACTGTCAGGAGACGTGGATTCGGCACCTTTCTCAGATGATGTTTGATTTCGCTATAGGCGTTCTGATTGCTGAAATGGCACCGCTGGAGTGTGACGGTGTGAGATGGTGCTGACTATTCCATCGACCAATCGAACCAATCTTAGTTGACTCGAAGTTTTGTCACCTCAAAGTGTTACGCGTATAAGTAATAGGACTGCAACGGGAAACTCCCTTTTAACTCTAGGATGGTCATCGAAGACTACTAGGCTCTATATAACCTAACCTAGACAGACTATGATACCGTCAACTGCAACTCTGTTCCATGAAGTGCCCACTTTCCCTCAAAACGATCCACCTTTTAGGTATAAAAACGGTCACTATTCAGTCACTGCAACTCCTCCAAAATTCCTTTTACGAACATCACATGTACATGTAGCCAATAGAAGTTTACAAGTGCGTCAGAACGTTAACTCGGAACGTCTTGTTCTTGAACTCAAAACGTCGGCTTCCAGGGCGTTTGATCGGGCTGTTTAAGAACCATGCAATCATTTGTATTACAAAAAGAGGAAGACTTCGAAAACACAAGGTATGCCATCCCTAGAGAATACGTTGACCCAGGTAAGTCCCATCGTGCACACGGTTTGGCTATCATACCGATCGAGCTTGGTGACGAGTCTATCATAACCATATACACTAATACCCCATAGATCCCACCAGGTTACGAATCTTGGAAGAATGGACGTACCACTTACCGAGTGCTCCCCCCGACAAGACTCTCCGGTAGATCAGAGTCTCACACAGGACAGTTTGTTGTCAGGGCTTGTGGAACGACAATGATCAGATTGAGAACCCATGGAGTCCGAGTTGCGGAATGGCTTGTGGTGCATTCAAAAGATACTTCTTAAAAGATCTATCATATCACTCTATACCATTTATTTTTAACCGGGTTCCTTCCCTCATATCGTTCATCACAGTCTAACAACTAAAAAAGACGAGTTCTATAGATTGTCTGATATCTGATGTCATGGTGCGTAAGATGAGCGGTTCTGGCACTCTAGGTATAACGCAGATGGCCACTTTTGGCGTCGTTTCCGTGTGCACCGCCCGTCGGCTGATGTCATTTTTTCCACGAAAAGCACATGCAAGGATGGCGAGACCCCAGTGACTGGAATATGTAGAAGTATTGCTACTATAGGTCAGAACGTGTTCATGTGTCGACAACCTTGGGTAAACAAACCTCAATGTGGTGAAAAAACAAATTAGCCTCTTTGGGCGATGTAGAGTTTCTGGGCTGGAATCACCGCCGAGGGTGTCTCCACGCCGCCGGACAGAATCCCCGTCCTCATCATACCGAGGAGCTGACAAGTCAGTACGACCAACCGAATAACGATAGCCAGGAACTTACATTGTGTGCCGCATTAGAGTGAGCATAAACCCCTCCGAAAAAGGCAGCTGTCATATCCTTTCCTGAGCTCTTTAGAAGGAGGTCTCTGCCTCCCGGATGGCCATCAATAAATGAAGATACGTCGTGTATGAAGCCAGAAACAAGTATCAAAGACCTCTTCTTGGACTCTTCCTGAACTGTAACAACGTCAACACTGTGTCACGATATCCAAACTAAACTCACATGTTTCCCATGTAACGACCGGAAGTTCTTCAGATGGGACAGGCCAGGTTATAGATTCCTGAACTTTCCTCAGTTCTTTCAGTTTCATTGACAATGCTCCCTTCGCGACTTCGTTTGATGGAAACACCCGTAAATGATTCGCTAGCCTGAGTTTACCGCAGATTGCGATGAACCATTTCGTGGGATCATATTGATACCAGAGATATGCGTTCCGGTAATCCATGGGGAATTGGTGGTGGAAGTTATGATAACCCTCACCCAGCGTTAGGATGGCAGAAAGAAAGTGATCTCGGGGGCTTAGCGCGTCGTCATACGAAGCTTCACCAAGCCAATGAGCGATGGAATTTATACAAAAAACACTCTGAAAGGCTCTCTTTAGCTCAGTTTCGTGAAATAGGCCTTAAGAGGGCATACATGATGAGCGACTGTTAAACGCAAGGCTCCGGAAAAGCACCATCCCCCCAGCCAATCATTCCAAAGTAACCCGGGTACTGAAACCGGAATCACATAGCCAAAGATGATCGCCAGAGGGAAGTACCAGCGATGTTGCCATTGTATGAGGTTGTCCTTTCGGAGGTCTGAAATGTCGGCCGGACCAGATCGAAGATTAGACTTGAATAGCATCCAGCCCATGTGTGTCCATAACAAACCGCGACTTGCATTATAAGGGTCCAGGTCTGTGTCCGTATGGCGATGATGAGAACGGTGAGAGCGAGCCCACCAATAACATGATCCTTGCACGGCACTGGAACCTCCTAAAATCAGGAAGATTTGCAGAAACGTGGAAGCATTGTACGATCGGTGAGACCACAGGCGGTGGTAACCTGGGCATGGTATTGAGTTGGCACCTAAACTTTGAGCAAGGCAACAAGATCGTACCAGCAGTTATGCCTAGAAAGATTGATAGCTGTCAGACCACCTAAAAGTTGGATTGAAAGGACCTAATCACCCAGTACTGAGAAGAGGTAGTAAGCCAAGCCAAAAACGATAGTTCCCGGGACAAAAGACGCCGCCCAAAAGCCATAGATTGCAGAAGCAGGAGTAAGGGTCAAGATGGCGACATTGAACCATCGTACGCCGAGTATAACAGGGGGGCCTTGGTTAACTTTGGCGGGCATCGATGAAGGGACGGCGAACAGTAGGAGAGGGTGAAAATATGATGGTTCTGCGCGCGGAGACTAGCTGCTACCCCTCAAGCCTGTCGTGAGGATAACCTTTACGCTGTGATATTCTTGGGGAATCCCACGCAGAGAAGGTATACTTATAAATGTTGGAGTGGGTGGACTTGAGTTTTATCAAAGGTAGGTTCGTTCCGGGATCGCTGCATGGCGACTCGATCTGTGTTCTCGCCTCATTCGAACGGAAGGTCCAAGGGTTCCAAGTACCATTTGGGTATCAATGGCCTTCATCAAGTCTTCATTTCGCTGCGAGTGGTCGCAGACCGCCGACCGGGTCACCGGTAAATTCCGCCCGAACCTCTCACGACTCGGAGAGATCTTTCAATGGTTTGAGAGCCAGAGGCAGCTTGTTATAACGATCAATGTCAATTTGATTCGTTGTGGCTACCAGTCAACTGGCAAGCCACACGCCCAAACCCAAATCGAGCAAATGACCGCTACTGTGAGTGAGAAATTGGAGATAAGTGGGCTGATGGAACAACTTGAATTGTAGCTTGTTTCTTGGGCGGGCTTCTCGATGCCATCGATGTCGGACGATCAGAAAGGGTACACGTGTGAAAGTTGGCTAAACTGTGACATTACTTGGAGCGCCTGGTGGTTGCCGCTCGTTGTTGTGACCTTACCCCTTGGCTTCTATCAAAGGCTAGTCTCCTTCAATTGATTATGATGAAGGTCGCTCGAATCGGAGTGAAGTCAAGGTCCTGCCTAAGTGGAGAAATCAAAGGTAATCTCATTTTGTTCCGAGAGTGTTGACAACTTCATTGTCGACGGTGAAAACATAAGAGGAAGTATAGTGAGAACATACGAAGACGAGTAACAAGCATTTTGAGCTTTGTTTGAGCTTGTATAGGATGGGAAAACCAACCAAAGCTGATTGTGCTGTCGGTATTTGATTGAGATATGTTGCTTCAACGTACTTTTTGCTAGAGGATGTTTGTCCAGTGTTGGATTCGGACTCATCAAAAAAATGAATTTCGAAATATCACATCTTCTGTCGAGCCCCCCCCCCGACCCCAACGTCAGCCATCACTGGTCCGAACAAGTCAGGGAGGAGGAGGACTCGAGTATATTTGTAGTTGATGCGCAATCTGTCTTTAAATTTGCTCAATTTGAATTAGGACTCCTGACCTACTTAGAACCCAACCCAACAGTGGGGAACGGCGACCAAACCCATCAGTAAATTTTGTTCAAGCAACGTTAGTGTTCTGTAGTTCAACCCAAGCTTGGTTTGACGCGTTTTCCATTGCACAGCTGACCCGTGTCACACCACCTCCACAGAATCGTGAAGGACGTTGCTGAGAAATTGCGGTTTGTAATGTGGGCTCGTGGCTCCACTCAGGATTTCCCTAAACTTCTTTTTACCAGGATGAGCGACATAAAGAGTGCCAGGCTTGAGAATAAATCTGCGAACAAGCCTCCCTCTCTTAAAAAAGCAGGGAATATGGCGATATCGTCTGTACTCTTCTGCGTCGTTGCATATGGAATAGCAGCGTTCGCCGCCAATGGAGGATTGAATATCTATCATCGTGAAGAGCCCTTTGTTCTGCCACCCCAGTCAGTTGTATGTGGCTTCCAGCGCTCTATTTGCAACATTACTCTGCTCTGACTTAATTTCCATCGAAAGTTCGTAGACCCCAAGTCGTTTGCTGTACTCGGTGGTAACGCGACTTTTCGGGAGTCATCCTTTGATACAGGCTTCAATCCGACCTCCACAGCTCCTCCGTTCTTTCAAATATTCGATAAAGCTTTCCTCTCAGTTCTGGGGCCACACCCTTCCATTCATGAGGTAGCTTCTAATGCAACCTTTGCTTTTGCACACGAAGCTCCCATATATGTTGCCACCACGGACGAAGTTTTCTTCGCGAGCAACGATGGTGGACCGCTTGGAATGAGCGACCTGGATCACAACAGTGTAGTTGGTAAAATCAGTCTCAAGGATGTCAGCGCTGCGTTAGCTGCCAATGAGAGCGATATCAATGTCCCCGTCACATTTGTAAGTTCCCGGCAAATCGACATTTCAACAAAGTTTATTCACAAGACGAGATGAATCAACCCAGCTCAACCTTCCAGATACTATTCAGATGACAAATGGGGGAACAGGTCCATTCCGATCGTCTCTCCTGCTCATCACGTCTGGACGCGGGCCCCGCCCACCGTCAATTGCCCTTGTCAATCCTAAGGCTCCTCATAACGTCACTGTTCTCTTAGATAACTACTTTGGACGACAGTTCAACTCCTTGAATGATATCAAGGTTCATCCGAGCGGGAAAATATTCTTCACAGACACCATGTATGTGCCTCATACCCATTTGGTGTACCTCGTCCTGTTCGACATCATGTTAACTTGGATGTACTGTACCTTCAGATATGGATTCCTCAATCGATTTCGTTCAAACCCATTGTTTCCAAGTCAAGTATACCACTTCGATCCCGACACTGGCGCCGTTCGCGTGGTGGCTACCGATTTCGATAGATGTAATGGGATCGCATTTACTGGTGACGGTAAAACTGCTTACATGTGAGCCTCACTTAACATGAGCATGTGAACATCCTAACAACGCCCTGGACCATGTCATTGCAGCGCTGACACTGGTGCAGCCGGCGGGTTCCTGGGGAATAATCAGACAGAGCCTGCAACGATGTAAGTCAGCAGTTTCGATCATAGACCAGTGGTCTCCTCGATTATCGCGATTTATCAAAAGATAACGATCACTATTATGAAATAAACATTCAAACGCTGATATATATCCACATTCAGTTATGCATTTGACGTAGACCAGCGCACACACGCCTTCAAAAATCGCCGCGTTTTCGCATATGTGGACGCTGGCGTACCTGACGGTGTCCAGGTCGATCTCAATGGGAACGTTTACTCTGGTTGTGGAGATGGTGTTCAGGTTCGGATTACCTTTTTACACGTTTGGGCCAGACCATTTCATCAAATTCGATTCAGGTTTGGAATGAGGAAGGTACTTTGTTGGGCAAATTTTTCCTTGGGACCACTTCGGCGAACATGGTCTTCGCGACGGACGGGAGACTTGTCATTCTTGCGGAGACCAAAATATTTGTCGCCCACATTGCTGCCAAGGGCAGTCTACCAATGTTCCCATAGGCATATGTCCATGCAATGTACAAAGTATACATCATCTTCGATGCCTATCGATATCTCAAAACGAAGTCGTAATAGATAAACATCTACTTTGCCTTAGTGACATTTGGGATCCCCTTAGGATCTTTCTACATGGTGCTGAATATTTTTAACTCCTAATCACGATTTCGGCGGGTACACCTGCTCACCCGGATTTGGATCTAGTGTTGGACGCTGTTATGTTCCCCATGCACCAGGCACTATGTAGGTCTCGATACTTTTATTGCACTCGTTGATTAGTGTACAGAACAGCTCGAAAAAATAATCACACGTAAATGGCGGGAATGAAACATGGCGGAAGACACAGAAAATAAGAGTATGAATATAGCTTCAACTCGTTCTTATCCTCGTAGAACTCTTTGAATTCGGTAACAACTGAAATAGCGGCGACCGACGTGCTATTTGTCTAGTGGCATGGGATAACGGCAGGTAGAACGCTCGGCATCTGACAGCGTTTCAGAATGGAGCACTTATCCAGGCATAATTATGCTTGGCCTTTTGCTTTGGCAGCCATCTGCAAAGATGAGTAGTCAAATTATAGGTGATGTAGGTAGCAAGGAAAGGAACATACGAGGTTAAGAGCAGAGCCAGCCTTGAACCACTCAATCTGGCCCTCGTTGAAGGAATGCGCAAGGGCAATGTTCTATATATCTTACATGAGTTACGTGCAACCTAATAGACACGAGAAACCAAACGCACCTCGGACTTTCCATCCTGGTGTTTCAGCCTGAGGGTCAAGTCCTTTCCAGGTGCAAAGCTCTCCAAGCCCAAGATATCCACACGGTCCGAAGGTTGTACCTTCTCATAGTCGTCTGGGTTAACGAAGGTCAACGCAAGCATACCCTGCTTCTTAAGGTTCGTCTCGTGGATACGTGCGAACGAGCGGACAATGATGGCAAGGCCACCAAGGTAACGGGGCTCGAGAGCGGCGTGCTCACGGGATGAGCCTTCGCCGTAGTTAGAATCACCGATGACGACCCACTTAACGCCCTTCTCGCGGTACTCGGCAGCAACTTGGGGAACACCACCCCACGAACCAGTGAACTGGTTCTTGATCTTGTTGGCCTCGTTGTTCTCGATGTTGATGGCGCCAATCAAGCAGTTCTCTGGTTTAAATAAACAAAAGTGAGGGTTGGTAGAAAGACTGAAACGAAGGGGGGGATACGTACGGGAGATGTTCTGGAGATGGCCACGATATTTCAACCAGGGGCCGCCAGCAGAGATATGGTCAGTAGCTGAGACACAGAGATCAAACATCAACGAAGATCCAAATCATATGAATACGGCCTGATACATACTGCACTTGCCCTTGACCTTGATGAGGATAGGAAGGTCGGAGGGAGTTTTTCCATCCCAAGGCTTGAAAGGCTGGAGAAGCTGGAGACGATCGGACTTGGGGTCAACGGCAACCTGGACACTGGCACGGTCGGAGGGGGGAGGCTGGAAGGTATCTTGTCCAGGGTCATAGCCACGAGGAGGAAGTTCGTTGCCAGTGGGATCAGAGAACTTGAAGGGCTTGCCGTCAGATCCCGTGAGGGTATCGGTGAGAGGGTTGAAGGAAAGGCGTCCAGCGAAGGCCATGGCGGTGACGATGTCAGGGGAGGCGACGAAAGCATGTGTGGCAGGGTTTGCATCGTTACGTCCAGTGAAGTTACGGTTGTAAGAAGTTATGACTACGGGGAGTCCAAATGTCAACTAACACGGACAACCAGGAAGCACTGAATGCGTACTCGAGTTGATTTCACCCTTCTTAACATCCTGCCTGTCCCATTGGCCAATGCAAGGTCCACAAGCGTTAGCAAGTACCAGTCCTCCTACCTCTTCGAAAGCAGCGATTTGGCCGTCGCGCTCGATAGTGGCACGAACCTGCTCCGATCCGGGGGTGATAGTAAACTGGCTCTTAACATCAAGGCCGTGTGACGCAGCTTCCTTAGCAATAGAGGCAGAGCGGGACATATCCTCGTACGAAGAGTTGGTGCAGGAGCCGATGAGGGCGACCTTGAGTTCTTCGGGCCAGTTGTTCTTCTTAACCTCAGATGCGAACTTGGAAATGGGGGTGGCGAGATCAGGGGTGAAAGGACCGTTGATGTGAGGCTCGAGTTCAGAAAGGTTCTATAATGTGTTAACTTGTTAGTCACTGTAATAATTGTAGGCAGAAGTACACTCACAATATCAATGTGGGTGTCATACTCAGCACCTTCATCAGCCTTCAAGTTGTGAGCGAAGCTCTGAGCGTACTTGGCAATGTCCTGGCGCTTGGTTGCGTTGAGGTAGTCTGCCATCCGGTTGTTGAAGGGGAACAACGAAGTGGTAGCACCAATCTCTGCACCCATGTTGCAAATCGTAGCCATACCGGTGCATGATAGAGACTCAACGCCAGGTCCCTTGTACTCGACGATAGCGCCAGTACCACCTTTGACTGTGAGGATACCCGCGACCTTAAGGATTACGTCTGTAAAATGTTAATATTGGAAGTGTGGCATGGGGCATTCCCAAACCTTTGGGAGTTGTCCATCCGCTGATCTTGCCATGAAGGTTGACACCAATGACCTTGGGGCATTTGAGCTCCCAAGGAATATTAGCCATAACATCAACGGCATCTGCACCACCGACACCACAGGCAATCATACCGAGACCACCAGCATTGGGTGTGTGTGAATCTGTACCGATCATAAGTCCGCCGGGGAAAGCATAATTTTCGAGGATGATTTGATGAATGATGCCAGAACCGGGTTTCCAGAAACCAAGACCGTACTGAAATGCGGAATGTTAAGGGCTTGGGACGGGCTTAGTGCGGAGGATCTACAAACCTTTGCGGTGGCAGTCGCCAAGAAGTCATATACCTCCCTGTTGATGTCGATAGCGCGGGCCAAATCCTTTACGCCTCCGACCTGGGCCTCGATGAGATGGTCGCAATGCACAGTAGTGGGCACCGCTGCGGTGTCCATTCCAGCGGACATGAATTGAAGAAGCGCCATCTGAGCATTACGTCAGTTCCAGCTCTTCCGTGTGACGTAGATATGCACAGTACCTGTGCGGTCGCGTCCTGGCACGCAACTCGCTGCAAAATTATGAGATAAATTAGGAATAATAAGCCAATGCTAACTCACGTCTGGACGAAGCTTGAGGTAGCTTACACCACGTTCAATGTCCTGGCCATGGGCATCGTCGAGATGTCCGTAAAGGATCTTCTCGGACAGTGTCAGTGGGCGCTGCAGCCTGGCGCAAATATCGAACAGTGTTCAAGCCGGCAACGCAATAACCACATACCTATCACGAACAATAGCGAGGTTATCCTCGATGCGCTGATAGTTGATATATGCTCCCTTTTCAAGCAACGACATGGGGACTTTTGTGTCACCAATGCGGGGGGTAACGGTGGCCATACCCGCGGCCAGCCGCTGCAGCGCCCGCATTGCGTTAGCGGACCGTGCGGAAAGGTTAAGCATCGTCGTCGACGATGGCGACAAGTAAGGGTGGATGAAGGGTGGATGGAAATTTCCGGACCTCGAAATCAAACAAATTTATCCTTTTGTTGCACGTGAAACAGCGATGCCGGCGTTCTCTCCAGCCAATCACAGAGCTCGGGCTATGCCGATGGCCTTACCTAATACCTTGATTGGGTTATTGTGTTTCCGTTACGCGCCGTCGGTGCAAGTCTGTTCAGGTCGTCTACAACACGGCACCCGCGATCATTATTAGTGCGCTTCGCTCTGCGTCGAAGTTGATACCCCACCACCAACCCCGTATCTTTACCTGTCGTCTCTGAAGCACAGTGGCCACCCTGGCCGATCTATGATGCAAAATCTCGACATGATGTTGAGATGGCACAATGCTGTTCGGCCGAGCGAGACAGCTCAATACCCCGAATTTCATGCCTGGTGTAGGCTTATGGCTTTCCCACTTTCGATCTTGTTTGAGCCACCCCTCAGGGCTTGCTAGTCTATCAAAAATATTACTGTGGATGCATTTCTAACAAATATATTCCAGACATTGTCAGCCAGGTTTGTAGCTTTGGGACCTCCATCTTTGCGTGTAACGGCAGAGGCATGGAATCAACGTACAAATTTATCCGATCACAACGTATTCAAATTTCCAGACCACGAACTTACATGGCACTCAAACGAAAGGCAATGTCTGTTCGGTAACGTCTGTAGCCCCACTCAGTTTTACTTGGGCGATGCCCGCAGCCTCCCTGCAAGGCCTTGTTGCTGCGTTTACTCTTTAAGAGTAGCGCACGTCAGTGACAAAAGGTGTTAGGAAGTATAACCTTTGGAGCCCCCTCTTCACTTCTCTCCTAGATTATAGGCCATTTCCAGTAAAGTGAAGCCTTCGCACACCATATCACTCAATGATGTTTCCCAGGCCCACTTCCAATTCTCAACGATAACGTTACCCATCTCCTTCAAACGCTGCTTCTGTTCCACCGCGTTACATCCATCGAGAATAAAGTCCTCGTGGTTCATGCTCAGATAACGACCGTTTTCGAACGATCTGTGGACGATGTCTATTGCAAATGGACGGCGAAGGGCATCATAGATGCGAAGAACATCGGGTAGGGTCTTGAGACTTGCTAGATGGTGTCCTAAGAGTTCAGCGAGGACACAGGCATCCTTTTACAGAGTCGTGTCAATAATATGGAAGGAAATAGAATGCCATACTTCAATTGCCTGCCCGGCCCCCGATCCTAAATGTGGCTCCATCGCATGTGCCTAGGGAATTTGAAGTGGTGAGAAGCGGGCCACAACAATGGCAAGCCACAAGACACTGACGGCGTCACCTATTAATGCAACCCCATCCGTAGCAAATAAACTCAAGTCTTTCACTTTGTGTATAGCCCATCTCGTGGGTTTATTCATACCCTTAGAAGAATTTGATATATATGAAACTTCGCGAGTCATGCCAATCAGAAAAGATTCACTCAACTTGCAGTAATCTGAGAATTTCTGGTTCCCAGTGAGACAAAGTATCCAGAAGGTCATCTTTATCGGCATCTTCGATCCACGAGCCAACGAAAGGAGTCTCAGCCAGGCTAAAATCTGTGTGGTATGCGACAATATTCACAAACTTTCCTTTGGCAATAGGGTAGGTGATGATCGCCTGTAAAACGAAAGGAATCAGCTCTAAAGTGTCTATGCACCTTCACAAAAAGAAATTATTTTTACCATGTTCTTTCCAAGATACTGCAACAAGTCAAAATCGCAACCAGTAAAAGGTAGAGGAGGACATACTTGAGTTCCGTAGTCATGAATTGTATAATCTTTGACGTTTTCCACAGGAACAAGGGCCCGGTATGCCACAGTTCCTGACCAGACGGGGTCGACTGCAGAGAGAAACTCGCGAGCCTGGTCAGGACGATTATCCGCGGAGGCCTTCTTTGCTTGTTCACGGAGGAATTCCCCTCGGATAGCTGATTTTATACCATCTGCTCCAACCAGGAGATCGCATGTGGTCGTTGATCCATCTCCGAAAAGTAGCTCTAGCCTTCCTGTTTCCAGGCGACTGTAGGATTTTAGACGCTTCGAGTACTGTATATGACAGGAAGGTGGAAGGTGTTTGACAAGTTCTCCATGAAAATCTACACGATGGAAGAAAAGTAACGTGCCTATATCCCTGCAAAGTAAGCGAAAGTAGAGTCATAAGCAAGTCTGACAGTACAGTACCGTCCGTCATGATTTCACAGAATGGGAAACCGTCTTGCTGATCACTTTTTCGCAACACGAGAGTGCATACTGCAGAAAAATAACCAAGTAGCTCCCCAAGAACTTGCTTATGTTCACGAACCTCGGTTTTTACTTGGAGGGGACGATGCGAACTCTGCCAAACCTTCTAAACCGATACCACATAACGCGTTCCACACGCGTGGCCAGATCCCAATTCCAGCACCAATGGGTGAGAATTCAGTGGCTGCTTCGTACACTTCAAACTCTATGTCTTTATACCTCGATAACGCGACGGCAAAAACGAGTCCCCCTACACCTCCCCCACTTGAGTTGGCAATGGTCAATCGAAAGGGGAATAAAAAGCCAAGTTAGAACGTACCAGATCGCTACTTTGAATTTGGGTACAGCCATAACGGTAAGCTAAGGATGCAATGCTGGCAGGTATTAAGTATGGCGAAACCCCATGGGCTTCACAAAGGGAGTACATTTCTCAGGTCAGCAGGTGATCAAGCGAATTTGGTCAAGAGACCATGCTGTAATCTCAGTAACTGCCGAAATAGACCGACAGTGGTCATCTTCATCATTTATGAAATCCCCTGCCATCAGCTTATCTGTCCGAGTCACAGACGATTCAGGTAAGTCCTCAACACCTCAACAAAGAAAAGAGTTGTCTGTGTCCAATAATTAGTATTTCAAAATCCCAAATATCATCCACCATATGCATCATCACGGAGCGCGCTTGAACCGATCTAAGGCAGACGGTTTCCGCGGTTCCTCGCCACCATTTTTCGCAGCTATACGCGCCCTCAACTTTTCCTCTTTTTGCTTCTCTAACTTCTTGCGAATGGCGATCTACGGTGCACGATGGTCAGTCAAATGCATATAAAGTGACACTGAACTAGGACATACCGCTGAGGGGTCTATGACGTTTTTTCGTTGTTTCCGTAAATACCTAGCATTCTCGTTAGACCTGTGGTTATAGCGCGAAGGAGCGGAAAGCTGACCTCTTGAGACTTTTATTTCGCCCACGTTGCTTCCGATGTTCTTTCTCCTCCTTGGATAGCTTCTTCCCGTTGTCATCTATATTGTCATCGTCACTCTGCTCCTCCATCTCGTCCAACTTGCCAGACACCTTCAAACGTTCATGACGCGGCAAGCGTGCAAAAGGTATCTCCACAGGCGGTTTCCCATCAATCGTCGTTGTTGTCGTCAACTTCGATGGTGGTGCTAGTGAACCCACAAACTCGGGGTCGAGTGTAATCATATCTGGTTGGATCTATGTTAAAACAAAAAAAATACATGTCAAAGACATGATTCTAGAAAGAAAGAAAACGAGAGTGACCTTGTCCAAAAGAGCCTTCACCTCCTTCTCACGTCGAGCTTTCTTGTTCTCAAACGGATCTGCCTCTGAACTGTCAAAGTTGGGCTCGCCAGCGCCAGGAACAACGATGCTGGACAGACCAGTGGCGTGGCCAATGGTCAGAATGTCCTGAAACGGAGCGAAGCGCACCGACACAAGGGGTCGATGCGTAATTGGATGCGTAAGGTAAAGCGGTGGTTGAGTTTTAGTGTGCAATGGCGTGTGGATTGATGGGCGTGTATAGACCTATGAGTGGGTAAGTTAGTGATGTCTTGTAAAGCTGACACAAATCCATGGCTGACGTTGACTCCCCCGCCGCTTGCTACTGCTAATGAACCTCTCGCACTCCATTCTAGCTCGGCATCTCCGCCACTGCGTAGACTCCATTCTCTCACCGCTCCCTTCCAATTCCGGCAGTCCCAAACCTTGACGGTCCCATCCCTTCCTGCTGTCGCCATATATCGTCCACCCTGACTGGGGTCCACACTGACACTTACGACAGGACCCATATGCGCTAGTAACTGTACAGCGGGGTGAGGCAGATTGGGTGTCCATAACGTAACGCAACCATTTTGATGGCCTAGGTGAATAACCGCATTATGTGCGTTTTGGGCCATTGTCGTGCATGCACCGAGCTTTGTTCTATGTTCGATGAGAAGCTGGCCAGTAGAGGTGTCTTGATATTTAAGATATCCAGAATTTCCCTAGCTCCAAGCGTCAACGCCATACATATTGGCTTGGGTAAAACATACGATGCTGGCCAAGAGCCAATGGTATGGCAGGAATTCTAGGCGCGTTGGCTCGATGTGGGACTTTAGACAGTGGAGTTCCACCCCGTCTCGATCATAGATGAAAACATATTTATTTTGGGCGACAGCATAGTGAGATTGATCATGCAGAAAGCTATAGGTGTCCAAGCTTTAGTTAGAAAGTGAGTAGGTGAATATGAGAACCTACGTGATGTCTCGGCATGTTTCTTGTAGTTGGAGCTCGGAGTGCAGCGTTCCCGTTAACCAATCAAAAGTAGCAACATGTCCTGCCCGTCCAGCAATAGCAAGATGCCTAACGAAAAATCAATCTACGGCAAAGAAAAGATAACGCTAACAAACCTTCCATTTCTTGTGTACCTTGACCGGTACGGTCCACCATCTAGTTTCCATTCTCGTCGACCTTTCGTTGCCTCTTGACCTGCCCCATTTACTATTTCATCTTGCCCAACTCTCCATGTCCGCTCCATTTCCCCCTCCACCTCAATTTTCCCCGCCTCATCCACCAACAACATTTCTGCATCCTCCAAAAGAGCCTTAGCTCGACTTGTCTGAGTCGTGTGTCGATTAAGTTCGGCACGTAGCTTTTTATTCGCAATATGAGAATAGGTTTGTGGTGCATCAGGGAGTTTGTTAAAGGACTTGGGCACAGATGTGTGTTTCGCGACAGATTGTGATGTTCGATCGACTGCTGCAGCATCTTTTGCTTTTCGAGGGTGTGACAATTTCCGCTTTTTTCCAAGGGGTTGAATAGCATCAGCTTTCGCAAAGAGGGAGTCCATCTGCCTCTAAATCGCCTGAATATTGCGGAAGGGTAACAAGGCGAGCCGCGAAAGCTACTCAGGCTGAACAGGGCTGAACTTTCGAAACTTTTTTCGGAATGAAAATCACGTGACAGGCAACTTGTCGAAGTTACTCCTTTTTTAGCCTCATTTGCGCCGCCATCCCTTTGACTCATACCACTATGAAGCCAACATTATCTATAATGGAACCAATTAAACTCCACTTCAACTTAACGGAGTTGGCCAGTGGCTATGGAGGTGCATATCTACAGCACAGAGTAATAGCTCACCGGGAGAGCATTCAACCGAAGTCACCTAATTAACAACTATCTCGTTGTATGGAGGATCTACGTTCGAATCATGGCGCCATTTAAGCTTGGTTGTCAGTCATAGAAGGAGTGAGGCGCAATGGCTGTTTCAGAATCAACTATGTTATGTGCGTACAAATTTCATATATATTCATCTTGTTTTAATACGTACTACTATAGAGGGTACTACTTTCCAACCGAAAATTTGAAGTGCAGGTAGATGGGGTGAAAGGGCAGAAAGGTAAGCGCTCACTTGAAATTACGAAATTTCGGGAATGCCACCTTTCCTTACAACTGTCCTTATGAGGTCTGAACATTCGTAAATAGGACACTTGGTGCCAAGGGAAGCGCAGCTATCGGGGGACTCAGAGCATTAGTGCATTGGTGGGTGGAGGAATAATTTGTCCCCACGGTGCCACTCCAAGCCATCCTTCAGCGACCGCATGTGGCCACGTCGAATCATCCAATTCTGGTAAAAAGAAGTCACTAGAGACCTGCGTGTTATACTTCCACGAAGTGCCACTGGAAAAAAATCTGCTGTTCCGGCAATCCCATGACGCAAGCTCTCCAGCTACGAAGATACACGCTGGGCCACCAGTGTTCTGCGCGAATACAGCGATGACGACGGTCGAAGTTGGTCGAAAGCTGACGATGTAGCGCTTGACAGCGGTAAAAAATCGGTGTCAACAAGCAGCCCACTAACGTAAAGAGTGTAACCATCGTTGGCAGCAATGAGGATCTGGGCCTGCTAGAGGAGCTGGCCCCTAGTCGCTGTGATAGTCTTGCGAAATGCATAAATATCAACGGGTGCTGTAGATCCAGGGCCGGTGAGCTCGTTTGTCCAAGTCCACTACCCTTGTTGCAAGGAAGGGCCGGAGGAGTCCTGTATTTCAGGGGGGATGGCGATTGTAAATCCTACTTGATTCCATGGAGCAACATTGGGGTACGGGCCCTGGGCAAAAGCGGGCACTACTGGGTATCATCGAACTGAACTTGCTCAAATCTAGCTGGGGTCCCATGTATTGTGGGCCATTGGTGGTCTATCAAAAATGTTATCAGCAGGTCCATCAAAGTATCTGAGTTGGATTGAAGCAAGGAGGCCGGCAGGGCTTTCTGTAGTTGGTGGGTCCGGCGGGCTGTTTTGACCAGATACCGCAATGGTAACATTAGGTTGGGGCACACCAAGGGGTACACAATATCATTGGGGAGTGTGGAAATCGCCTCCAGTGCCGACTAACAAACCATTGACGTAGAGTGTAAGCATTGTCAGTGGTGATAAGGATGTCAGCAAAGACTGGGAATCTCCCTTGCGTGGTCGTGGATTTCCTTCAGAAGGCGACGTTTTCGACAGGATATGACATAGCATCCGTGTTGGAGGTTCCGAACCAGAACCAGATCCAGTTGGCTCCTGTGAAGTCTATGCCAACGACACAACCAGAAGGCAAAGAACCACTATGACGGAGAGTCAGAAGGATTGAGATCCTTTGCAAGACGAGGGCTCGCCTTGGCCGCGTCTAAACACCTTGCTAACCCGTCCCCCAATACCGCAGAAACCGTCCTTGGTTCGACAAAATACCCTTGATCATCCTTGACTCCCATACCCCGCTGATTGTTCGTACCTGCGCTCATCCATAAACCTTCATAGGGCTTCACATGCAACATCCCCATAAATTGATGTTGCACCCTCACCCTTACGTCTGCCATCCCAAATCAGTCCACCTCCCCAGGTTGATTCGGCCCTGCGTTCTTCGTTCCCGTAACCCTATTTTGAAGTTGGCACATCTAGAACTTCAGCCATTCCTAAAAATCAAGCCATTTAGTCAACGGCAATTATCGCTCATCACATCTGTCACTGACTTGAGATGGATTCTTGCCCATCCAGTGAGGGGGTTTCAATCTGCTCATCATGCCTTCCTTTGTAAACTACCCCCATGTCAAATACAGAACTTCTGATATATCGACGCTGCTATTATACATGGGGACTCATTACCATCAAGCTTCCGCCCAACTTCGGAATCGAGTGCTCGGAACTGCTGATTAGGTATGTGGTAGAAAGAGATGTCGAGGACAATCCTACTTAGCATTGATGAACCATGGAGGTGCTTATACTCACGAGTGGCATGCGCACAACGGCAAACCTAGGCTCGAGCTCTGCATCCTCATCTTTGCACCGAAGCCAGTATCAAAGCTAACATTTATTGTTGATGTTTTATCTGTCCATTCATGTGCACAGGATCTCATCAACAACAGCTTCGATTGGTCTTCCTCTTCCAGCCCATCTTCCTATTCCGCTATTTCTTCCTAGATCTGCGACAAGGGAAGAAGCGTATGGACGACACCATCGGAACCTCTCCTGAAAACCTGCTATGCCAGTATAAGTTTATAAGCGAGCCAGGCTTTGGGCCATTGGCCACTCAGACGACGGATTCCGGTAAAGAATTCGTGGCTATCAAGATGACGATTGCTGAATGTAGTCTCACAGGGGAAGGTGCAGCGCTCAAATTCGTCTCTACCGGGAAAACCGACATTGCGCGCACGTCGTAACAGAGTTAAACTACTACTACGTCTCTTTTGATGTTTGGATTACACATATTCTGTCTCAGTCACTGAAGCTATTGCTGTTATGTTTTTGCATCATTGCTTTAGCCTCACTTCTATCCCAAAAACGACACTCTCGTAGACGCGGAATTATTGCTTGATGCTTGGCGCAAACTGCAGTGCATTACATAACTGCAGGAGTTCTGCACGGACTCAGGGGTGTTTTTTTTCTTTGCGAAGCGTCCTGTTAAATTCTAGATTTGTGGTTCCTCCTTCCTGTCAAGCCTGTCAAATATCATTTTTCTGGTTCGGCGCAGACGCAGGACAACTGGGTTTCAGTGTCCTGAATAGTGTGGGGAATATAGTATTAGATATGTAAATTAGATACGGCTTCTGGTCAATCTCATAGTCCTCCTTGCGGCAGCTCTGCGGAGACTCTTTCTCCCTTCATCAATATCTTCTAATTGTGCTAACGCCCTGTCCTCCGGCATACGCTTCAGCTGCGTTACCGATCTCACCCTCGTCCTCCTCTGCACATACCATTCCCATGCAAGCCGTACTACCTCGCCATCAGCGTCGTAAGGCGTGGGTATCTCAGAGTACCCTGGACGCGCAGTGGGGTGTCGGACATAAACAGCGGAGCAGGTAGCGAAAGAAGGCTCAATGTAGGCGGGAATGAAGAGCCAGGGAGAAGCATAGTGAGGAAGGTAGAATGGAGTGAGTCCGATGTTGGCCTTTGCCTGCTCTTGAATTGAGACTGGAGAGTCAACAGCCTCCGTTTCGGCTTCGGAGGGTTTCTCTTTTCCAAGTGCTGCTTCGATGACTTCCTGCTCGGCGGCGGTGGGCTTGGAGCTGTCAGGTTCCTCAATGTTCTCTTTTTGCTCCGCCTCCACCTTAGGCTTTGCTTTGTCAGTAAGTCTTTCCTCTTCCCGTTTCAGTCTTCTCTCGTAGCCATTCACGTCATACCACGATTTCCCGTTTGGCGGCTTGAAAAACCGGATAGCACCAGGATTCACCGATACCATGTCTCCGGGAGCCAATCTCGTGTTCGCGTTTTGGTGCTATAGAACACTCAAACATAAGCGCCCCATACATCCAAAAGGTGGAGTCCTCCAACACACCTTCTTCCCATTCAGCAAGACATCTCCATGAACGACGAGTCGCCGAGCTTCATAGACACTGTGCGCAAAGCAACACCTGAATATGAATACGTCTATCCGCCTCTCCACCTCCGAAAACATCAAACTTCCGACTGGTGCTATGCCCTTCTCCTGCTCCTCGTCAGCTAACTCCTTTTCCTTCTGTTTGCGCAGAGCAAACTCCTGTAAAGATGCTTTGTCGTCCCCTATAACTTTCCGCTTAGGCCGTACATCAGGTAGTGTCTCAGGCAGGTACCACCGCTTGAAGATCTTTTCGTTGATGAAGTCCCCATGATAGGCACGGACAACAGCCTTAGACTTCCACCGTTGTTGGAACATCGTCGTATTCGCACGCTTGAACGTGATTTCGTTCTTCTTATACCCTGCAGTTCGTGTGTACAGGTTGAAGAGATTTTTGGGCGTCCAGCTCTGTTAAACTCAAATTGAGTGGGAATGTATGGCGACGAGGAGAGCTTGAAAGCACCATTCTGGGTAGGGCCCGCTTAATGCTGAATATGCCGGCATCGCGCATATTTTTTCGCTACTCTACGGCAGCCAGGAGGGCAGAGAAGACGAACTGGTCTGTACAGCAAAGCGCGTAGAACTCGGGTTTGAAATTTCGAGTGTGAGAAATGCACCGATTCCAAATGCGGCAGCCTCGGCTATATCGTGGGAGTCAGTAACCTAAAGCGTAAAATATTAGTCCTTCCAGTCTTCCACTTCATCACTGTCATGGCTATAGCCCTCCCCAAGGCCAAACCAGACCTCACTGCGACCCGTAAACCCAAATCAAAACTTGGCCTCTTCCTATGGCGTCGCAGAATGTGGTTCGAGTCTACATTTGTTCTCAGCATGCTTGAGCCTTGGGAGAAGGTTCTTCTCTGTGCGCTTTTTTCATACAGCCCGGTTCAACGTGAAGGATGACGGGTTTATTGCACTATAGTGACCATCTTCATAGTATCTTTCGTCCTTGTAATGACGGGACTCTTCAAATACCTCCCGCAGCACATCATGGTCATGCGGCGACGTGCGGTGTATTACTTGTGGGGCCAAGAAGGCGATGAACGCGCCCTATGGCAATGGTTTGGCTTAGCGACACCTCCCGGGCCTTCTGACATACTAAAGGAGTTGTGATGCCCACCCCTGCGATCCCTGTTTACCCAGACTCTCCTTATGTATGTGCTTCGTTCATGACAGCGTTTTGGGGCTAATTTTGTGTTATAGGTAGACATTAGGTTATTTTTTATAGCGTCATGATTAAGGCGATACCCATTAATTCATTAATACAACTGGCCTTGGATTCGGATATTGTTGGACTTGGGCAAGAGTATCGAAGCTTCTTTCTTGCTATGGAGCTGTGGTCATGGACTTAGTCGTGGAAGTGGACAGCGAACATCCCCAACAGTGGCGGCTCCTGTTACAATTCCCAACCCTGTGTCGACGAGCATAAATCTCATGCAACACAACTGTGCCTTCATACTTCATGTATGACTACTTAAACTTTACACTATCCAGGCTCATTGCTGCAATTCTCGCTGGCAGAACGCCTTTTTACCCCACATCCAAATATGAATCTTATAATTTCGAGGTTCATCTAGGATCACCCTCCACAATATGTACAGTAACTCTCGAGTCAGTCAACAGCCTTCGGTCCTCCAGAGAGGGAGAGATCTTATCTCGGTAGCGATCGATGATCGAAGGGGAGAAAAAGTATACCCGAGAACAGACGTTTTGAAGATTTTTTTTAGGAGGACCAATTCATGACTGTGCGTTTAACAATTTTGTTTTATGGCTATTGACAGTTTTATACGACAGTTCTACAACATATGGTGTGTGGCACAGTGGCCTGCTGTGAAGGCGGTTCAACGCCGAGAAGTTATACATGGGTGAGATCATAAAGTGAAGGGATGTTAGAAGTTAAACGAATATTGCAATGGTGAAATACATGAGACTTATAACAGGGTGTGAAATGCGTACATATCCAGATGGCAAAGCAAATAGTGAATGAATAAGGATAGAGGGAACGAAGAGATGAGACCAGGGGTCATATGTACCAGCTACAGCCCAAACACCCTGAACAACGTAAGGAGATATTAGTATACAGAAATTGGAGGAGTAACAAAACAATACGCACTCTTCATGCATCTCGATCCCGCCAACTTGATCCCGTCTGGCGGGGTCAATGCTTGCAACAGCCCTGCTGACGTCGTCTCCGAGCCCGGCCGGGCCACATACACCGACCAGCATCCCACTCACCCGACCTTCATCTTTCGCACCCCCCGTCAGGCTCACCGCACGTGCCAGCGATACCTCAAGCATCTTTGCGATTCTGGGCCGGCCAGAAGAAAGCGTAAGCCATGCCGGGGCTTGCGGTTTATCGCCTAGCGCTGTTGCACGCGTGTAGTGGACGTGGATGTGGATGGGAGTGTAGAGGCTTCCTTGGATCATGGAAGCAAATGTAGGAAGGAGAGGGCGGAGAGCCGCGGGGTCTTGTACGGACCAGATGAGAGTTATGTCCTTGACCCGGCAGGAGCCCTCAAGGTCTTTGCGAATGAGGTCTTGGATCGTGGAGAGTGCGAAGGTGATACCACTGCCACCGACGATGAAAACAGCAGTGGAGAAGGAGGCGAAGATCGCGTGACCGGGACCGCCTGTATCATAAGAAAAGTGTTAGTCGTTATTTAAGTAGATAAGAAGACAAAGACGAACCGTACGGGCCCTCGATCATGACTTTGACACGTCGGCCGTAACCGGCCTCGGTATATCCGCCGCTCTTGGCCATCTCATATAGGCTCCCGGTCCACCGACCGCTCTTCTTGGCCATGAGAACGAGCCCCTCTTGGCCGTCAGCGACACTTGCAATGGTGAACGGGTGTACCTCCGTCCAGCCGAACCACCCGACACCGAACGAGAGCACGCGTAGACGCACGTGTTGTCCAGCGCGCCAGCCGCCATTGATGTGCGGGACCTCGATACGCGTGGTCATGAGTTCGGGGAGCGGGCGGATAGTCGCGGTGGATATACGGGTCTTCATGATACGGAAGAGGTGATCCAAACCGTACAACCCGATAGCTGCCGCTACCCACGGCATAGTGTCAGGCTTGTGCTTCCATATCTATTTCTGATGGGTCAGTTGAAAGAGCGAGGAAATAGGAGATGCGAGACGCACGGCGGTGAGGAAGACGGAAACGCCGATGATGTGTGTCGGCAGCATAATATTGTGGTATCTATTCCTCATGAAACTGAGCGAGAATAGAACCATACAGTCCGCAGCGACCAGACCGACCATGCCCCAGATGGAATAAGGGTGGCTTATCTGTTGGCGGAATGTTCCCCCGATTGACCACTTGTAGACTGCAAAAATGGTTTGACGTTATATTCAGGGCGTTGACAATGACAGGAGATGTGATGCGTACAGTATCCCAAAGCGTGGATGTTGACAGCGATGACAACAAGACGCCCAATGAAACGATGAAGGAAGTTCAACTGCGAAGATTACATTGATGAGCGTTATTCGGAACACAAAATTAAGGAAGTCGTACCTTTTCGTAAGTAAAACCTAACAACGTACCCAGAATGTTATTTTTCGTAGCTAACGCGATAAGGAGCGGAATTTGCGCGACGGCAACCCAGCCTGTGCGGACTGGGTCAGAGAATGGACTTGACCTGTAGATGCCCGCGTAGATCATAGTCGCAAAGTAGAACACCATGACGAACGCCTGAGAGATAGAGAATCCAGGCGAAAATCTGATACGGTGTAGCGTAACCAGGCGACGTAGAAAGGCAGGGCATGTTGGGACATGTGGCGGGAAGCTAACGTCTACTAACTTGTCAGGCCCGCCCTCAGCCTGCTTTGCATAAGAGTAAAGAGTGTGTGAGTCGTCTGTAGAACTGCCCTCCTTCGTCTCGTGGGTAGAATGGGCCTCTGATGGGTAGTGTTCCGGGAGTTTCTGCACTTTCCTAGTACGGGATTGCCGGTACGAGGTATGCCAGAGGAAATGGCCAGATAACCATTCAGAGGGGCGCCAGAAACGAGCGAAGGCGCGGGGGAGGCGGAGGAGGACTAGGAAACCGGCGATGGCGATGAGGAAAAGAATGACATGGAAGACAAGAGTCTCAGCGCGGGCGGCAGACAGAGGGGGGGTAATGGGCTTGATGGGGGAGTTGTAGGAGGCGGGCATGGTTGGGGGTCGTAACGGAGGTAGCCATTCGGAACGCAGGACATTATATATGATTGCGGAAGCCTGTTGGGGAAGTCATACATTACTGGTATGGACATCCTGCAACTTTGTTCATTTCATTACACATGTTCTGCATGAGGCTGATCGGTAAATCGATCACTCCCGATTAGGTAACCTAGGATGGCTATACCTTTTTTTTCCAAATTTTTTTTCTTGTTTTCCTTCTCCGCCGTCCATTTTGGTTCACGAAAACTTGGTGGCCATGTATTGTGCCCTCCCACCCCGTTTTCGATCGAAGCAATCCGCTCGTATTTCATCGGTACAATTACCGGGGTACTCCCAAAGGGTATCTGTCGCTCTCACGAAGCCCTATGCCAGGTGACAGCTCAACGCTCAACCCCTGTATCCACAACCGAGGTAAACGCCTTTTAAACGCCTATGTAAGAAGCATAAATAGACAGATATTTTGAGAACTGCGCGTTGCAACGATGCCGAGCCAAAATATGGCCCTTACCAAGGGTTCTGATCGTGAGACCGCGTTATCTAGCTCGATCTTCATAGATACTGATGGTCATTGTAGTGGAGATTATGCAGGGAAGGGTAACCCGGAAAGTCAAGCAGAAACGGAGGTGACCAAGTTCTCTGAACGAAATGTTTACATTACAGCCATAGAGTGGTTAGGCGATGCCCTAGGAAGCTTCGCCCGTTGTAGATGCCCCGCGGACCCAGTCATCCTTCTATACTCTTCTATGTATACTATCGTAGTGATAGGTATAGGGTATATGGTCACCGATAGGTTAGAACGTGGACAAAAAGGTTGTTGATCCGAACACCGCCACCAAAAGCCCAGGTCGCGGCCATCCGCTCGATCACCAGTGATGAACTTCACCAGAACAAGGAGGCGTATCCGCTGTCTGAGACCTACTTCTCTCTTAACCTTGTATCATCCAGGAACAACACGGAACACGGGAACAAGCTCATTCACTGTAAGCTCCTTATTTAATCTATACAATATAAATCAAAATAATAATATGAATCATATAATACAGTCGCCGAACCATTTTCCGAACGTTTAATGTTATAGAAGGCTAACCTTAAGCGATAAGGCAACCCATGTGCTCTCGCGTCTCCAACTGTAAAGCACCAGAAAAGCTCATCGCGGATTCCTCGTTTGTAGCCACGCATACCGCGGCGCAGGATTACCAGCGCTTCCAGGATATAGAAGCCCGAGCCTGCCGAGGAGGCTATGGCGGAGTTGAAGAAGTATCGCGTTTACTCTGACGAAAATAAAGTAAAGAGAGCCTGTTATGAGAAGTCAAAGATGGATGATTGAGCTGAGGTTAGGGAACATCCGAGTTATCCTCTCAGCGGGTGAAGTGGGTGTCATCAAGTTGATACATTCACCTATTTTTGCCATTAGATTGATAAGACAAATGTTTCGTTTATTTTTAAGAATTATTTTGACAAAGGTTGACAAGGGGAGTGCTCTCACTGATAATGAGGGTGGACGATTCCGGTCGCATGGGAAAAGCAAATCATCATACGAATACACTCCCACCGTATGAACGTCCCAAAAATGTTCTCGAGTAAGAACCCTAGCCGAGTTCCATCAAGTAACAAGGTGAACGTTATTTGGATGGTGGAGGGATCCAATTGAATCTTGATGCAACCCACAGCATGGACTAAGATGTTCTTCGACGTTGGCTTCGCGGCCAGCCACAGAATTGAGCTGTATAAATTCCGGAACCACATAAGAACGACAGGATGAATTGATGATGTATCATCGTTCCAGCGTTTCATGTTGTTTCCGAGTAGGTGACTGGGGGGCGGCATTCGCACACATATCTGGCAAAGAATTCCAGGCTTTGCAGGCTGCGCATGCCACTTGCTTTTTACCTCGTTTACCCACTTCGCTTGTATCTGCGAATACATATTTCCTGGGGTTGTGGGGCTATGAAGTATATAGTGGTGCTCGGTTGAATTGGCTGAGCCTCTATTTTCAGATGTAGAATAAAGATAGGTGTGTGATGTCGATGTCCAGTCTAATGTCTATCAGAAATCTAAGTGCTGGCAGGCGGAAAGCAAACGAAGTCGCCATAGAGAAATGATAAAACTATAATCACGTTTTGTCGCTGGCGTCAAGTCTATAGGGGAATCGTAAGTAGCTTATTACTTTACTAACCAGAAATAAGTATAAGGAGAAGGAACGTAGGTGGATGATGGAGCCATGCGTAACAGGTTGACAGCTGTGTTCATAAAGGTAATGTGTTGATGGGCAGTAGTGTAGTTGATTTTTTATATTGAACTTTGGGCTCAATCCCGGGCAACGTCACTGAAAGGAAGCAGTGAGCAATGAGGGATATGAAGGGACAAAGATTGTAGACTTACCGGCCGAAGAGCTTAACCTTAACCCAATCGGTGGCGACGAGGGTGCGGTTACGCAAGGAGAACAGGGTGCTGAGGTAGGCACTACGCCAGAACAGGAAGGTTGCGACACCCCCACTGGCGATCTGCAAAAAGGTCTAAGTATCCTCACACTCTAAGCTAGGGCTGCGATGGCATGCTTACATTCCCATTCATGAAAGGCAGATCTGCAATCGCTTTCTCCGAGCCGATGTACGCCAACGATCCCTGGTGGGAGTAATGGAATGGCCGCAGTTTAACCTTCGCCATCTGCCCTTTCGTAGCGCTGATCTCGTCTGCGATGCGCTGCTTCTCCTCCTGACTTGCAACGGCCACTTGCTCCTTTTCCAGGTTCTCAAGCTTCTTCTCCAGGCTGTCTTTCTTGGCGGCTTGCACAAGCATGCGGGCGAGGTACGCGCCCTGCTGCGAGGCAACTTGGGCGGTGGGGGCATAGGTGGTGGCGGAGCAATCACCGACGGCGTAGATGGAATCTACGCCCTTCATACGGAGGTAGTCTGTGGGTAGTTGAGGAAAGGTTGAAGGGTTGTGTGAAGGGACACGGGAACATACCATCGACTACGATACCGCGCCTATTGGTTTGGTCAGCGGGGAACTTGGCGATGAGATCTTGGGAGATCTTGCGGCCTTTGTTGCCTCCAGCCCAAACGACCATGCCGCATGGAATTTCCTTCATCGACTTGTCAGGCATCTGGAGGACGACACTGTTCGGCTTAACCTGATGCAGGAATATATAAGAAAAAGATGGAAGACGCGTATGAACGAGAGGTTTGCACCTCTTTGACCATAGTCTTGGTCATGATGTCAATCTTGCTCTCCTTGAACGTCGACTCCGTGTATTCGATGAGTTGCTTGCTGAACATAGGTAAGACGGAAGGCAGGGCCTCGACGAGAGTGATTTTGATCTTGTTTGCGAGTTCGGGATACCAGAACTTCAGGTCATCCTGGATATGGCTGATATGAGAAGAAAGTAGTGGATCGTAGGTTACGACAAACCTCAAGGAAATCGTGAAGCTCGCCACTATAGGAAAAAAAATTACGATCTGATGGGTATGAATGAATGACGGGGCGAACCTTAGTTCAATACCCGTAGGCCCTCCACCAACAACAACCATGTGAAGGAGACGCTCGATCTCTTGGTTACTTTGACCGGGGAACGCAGCAGTCTCGATACCTGAACACACGTCAAAACAATTGTTTAAAAGACACATTCCTCAGCTTACAATCCATGAAACGTTTCTGCATCTGGATGTAAAGAGTCAACAAGTCGAACCAGAGGGAAACAATCAGACATGCCTTCTCCGCATCAGCGAGCTCCTTCATAAAGCATGCATGTTCTTGCACACCGGGAATGCCAAAGGTCTGTACTTCAGCTCCAACTGCCATGACTAGATAGTCATATGGAATTGTTCTGGAGGAGGTGGCTCCCTGAACCTCCGAGTTATCTAAACGATGTGATGAATGCTACGCCCAGCACCCGGTGAAACGTTCAGATCATACCAACGAAGGTTACAGTTTTTTTAACGGGCTAAATGGCTGGTTTAATCACATGAAAGAGGAAGAGGAAGGATAAACGTACATCAACTTCCTTGGCTTCTGCTTCAATTACAGAAACACCACGGGCTTTGTGACGGGTGATATACCGCGTCGATTGAATGATAGAGCGTGGGTTGAGAGTACCAACGGCGACACTGGGTAATAGGGGGGTGAAGAGGAAGAAGTTCTTCGGGCTTATGACAACCTGATCCGAATTATGGGTGGTTCAGAGCGAAACAGAAAGACAGGATATACCACGTTGTATTCCGTTGTGTCGATAGTCTTTAATAGGCTCGTCGCACCCCAACCGCTGCCGAGGATCACAACCGTCTTTTTGGTGTCATCAAATGGGAGCTGAGCCCCTGGGGACCGTTCGCGTTGAGTGATGTAATAGAAGGTTGCGGCACCACCAAGGAGGGTAACAAGCGTAGTGCGACCCATTATTTGCAGGAAAGTTCTCCATTTCGATGACGATGACTTTGAAGGCTCCACGGTGGGCGACACCTTCCAGGAACGTTAGTTGGGGACAACAGACCAGTGGGAAATGCACCAATGCCACAAACCGTAGAGGGCGATCCAGAGCCAGGCGACTGAGTGGTAAGAGGCCTTGATAACAAAAGTCTACCTACGTGTGAAGGACGAGGACAGGGCCTGGCCTGGGCCAAGGACCTCGTTAAGATCCGAGTTGCTGTGAGAAGAGGGTCAGTCCGATCCGTGAGCGTACTATCGCCGAGCGCACTGACCCTTGCGGTTTAGCATGGTAGCCATCTGCTAGAGGATGCTAGGAGAAACACCAGCCGAGAACAGAGAAATTGGCAGAAGACGGCTTTCAAGAGGCCTGGGAGAACGAAGGATGGGATCCACCTTTAGCCATATAAAGCGCTACAACTGAACAGGGAAAACTTCAGCCACGTGGGAGTGCTATTTTTGGGCATTGAGGCTTATCGTTTTCGTCGGCAAATGTCATAACCTTGGTCATCTTGGTTCCCGCTCAACACCGTTGTTTCCGGCTTCTGATCATCTCCTGGGTCATTCAATCGGCGAGCTCGACGCTAGAAACGTCAAACAATCCCCCCACCGACAAAGGGCGAAAAGCAGCGACCTTGGTAAAGTCGGGACTGTTAGGGGAATTGTCACTGTCAGGAAAAGAACATTGTTCCGCCATCGACCAAGCTGGCAACCGCCGGGCAGAAGATTATGTGGCCTATACTCGCTTTTGCGTCCACTGATACTTGATCCTTAGCTGTGTACCATGTATATGTCTGGAAGGCGAACCCGGTGTAGTCACCTTTCGATAATGTCGAGAGGAAGCTTTCACCTTCAAAGCCGACAAATACATCCGAATTTTCTGGCCATCGATAAGCAACTATGAGCAACCGATCATCCCTTTCCATCTGCCCCGGTTAAGTAGGACGATCATGCCATGCGATAAGAATTTGTTTCCGCTATAACTTCAGACATAATCATCGAATGAACTTGCGCTTGCTGAGGTGGGCCACGAAATTTAGTGGAATATGGTGTCTAAGCCTGCGCTCGTTCTAACTGTCTTATAAGACGACCTGTTGTGACAAGAGCTACCTGAAAGCATTTGAAGGTCAGAATTGTGAGTAGGTATTGGTTCGGATTACACTGTCTGGGTCATGTACTGACCTAGTTCCTAAGCTCATTGCCCAAAAACGCCAACACGCAGTTGTCTGCTTTAGTCAAGTCGAAATGATACCTTCCTGGGTCCAAAAGCCTGATCATATGCCAATCCACAGATGACTATGTATTCCCGCCTTTCACAATACACCCGTGCATCGGGCTCAAACAAACACTTGCGGTAGAACACTGTTACACAGTAGAACACCCGGTCTTCGCTCCAGTTGCCTTTGGCTACTCTGTTTGGGGCACCTGATCGACCAGGCTGTCTTCTCAACAGCTCACATTTCTGCGAAATTCGCTTGGCACCGCGAACCACTTTTCACAATGGCGCTGTAGGGAATATCACTGGAAATATTTTACAGGGCACTGCTTGTTTCCGCAGATGCCAAGATAGGCGTAACTCCCTTTGTTAACGTTGTTTGATGTTTACCTTCCGACGTTGAGCCAGAAGCGGCCCACTCTTTCCGCTGTCCCCGCCTGTTGCGTCCTGTCACTTTGGAGTTTTTGTGAAAGTGCCTCTAGAGGCCTGCACGCCTCTGGAAATACTTGTTTCGCTCGGCGCACACCACCAGACACCACCTGACGTCGCCCAATATCATCAAAATCAAAATCCCCGGACCGCTTATCCAAAGTAACTTATCCTGTGAAATCCAAAGTGGTTTCCACACAGTACAAAAAGCATGGATGAACGATGTAATGTTCAAGCCTAGCGATAGCTTTTTCCAAAATGCGCAAATCCTTTACTTCCCTCCTTTCTGTTCTCTCATCGGCCACCGTTGTCTTTGCGTGCAACGCGTACAACAAAGGTCTTCCCACTCCTACAGGGACCGTCGTTTTGTCTAAGGTTCAGACCGTCGCTGCGGGGCAGACCTTTGACTGTGGCTGGAAGAAGTATGGTATGTGCCTGGATTTTCTTCCTTCCTTGTCACACTGAGGCTGATCGTCTGTAAGAACGTGCCTCCGGGTCTTGCAATGATCAAGCAGAAGGTGACTGGGAAGATGCGGTCTTCTACCTGCAGGAAGGTGCATCCTTGAATAATTGTATCATTGGCAAAAATCAAGCAGAAGGTGTTCATTGCAACGGACGTATGTGGCTTTCCATCTTTCGAGTATGTCCCTCAGCCTAATATGGTTCATGTAGACTGTTCCTTGAACTTCGTCTGGGTGTGTTTCCTGCTTGTCTGTGCCATTCCGGGTCACTGAAATATGGGTGATGTCGTCCAGTTTGAGGATGTCTGCGAAGACGCTATAACGTCAGAATTACCGGTCGATAACTGGCGCATATGTCTGATATTTTTTGTACAGAATCAAGAACGACAAAGCTGGTCAGGAAAGTTGGATCGTTGGCGGTAAATTTTGTTCCTGGTGATCTGGCATGACTTATGACTTATACTGAAACAGGTGGTGCATATAAAGCCGAAGACAAGATTGTCCAACACAATGGATGCGGAACCGTGTAAATTACCCTTCGTTGGCGAAGTGTGGCCACTAGCTAACTGACATCTCACAGTAACATCATCAATTTCTACGCCAACGACTATGGCAAGCTCTACAGGTTGGCTTTTTTATCTGCTAAATTCCTAAATATCTGCTAACAACCTTCGTCGCCAGGTCTTGCGGCAACGTATGTAGCCCGCCACGAGGATAATGTATTTACTGACGGGCATCTTGTTACAGTGTAGTTCTCAGTGCAAGGTTCGCGGAAGATTCATCCATGGTTGAACATAAGTGCACTAACAATGCCTCGCAGAGAAACGTTTACATCGAGGGTGTCGAAGCCCGCGATGGTAAGCTCATTTAACGTGATCGTTTTTTGTCCATCGTCAACTGAGATTGGTCTTCAGGTGGAGAACTCGCTGGTATCAACCTCAACTACGGAGATACTGCGACAATCAAGGATGCCTGCTACGGTGCGTCATCCCACTCATACACGTAAGATCCATTCTTAGACTAACACTTATGTATTCAGATACCGCTCACCCTTGTGTGTTTTACAACGGATGGTATGTCCGTCCTGGCCCTCCTTCTCTACACATACTAATGCGAGATTAGTTCCAATGGCTGCGAGCCCAGCAAGGCTGGATATTGTTCTGGTTGAAATGCATGGACGATCGTTCTCTGATCCTCGGGGGAAGTACCTTCCAAACCGATCTTAGCGTTATATCGTATTTTTCATATGAATTATATCAATCATGCAATCTGGGAGTACCATGGATTGAAATACTGTCCTCCTAGTAATTTCAAGTTCTGGGTTCACAATGCACAAGGCGATTGCGCCGTCAAGCCTGGATTGCACGCGTAGCGCAGGCAATGCTTTTTCGACTTTCTGATTGTATCGGGCGTCTGGGTCGCTCAGAGTATCGGACGATTCCAAAACTGTCGTGAATTCGGAAAAGGATAAGCTATACAATGATAGATTGAACATGCCCTCGGAGTTGGTAATCATTATATTAATTTTACTTGTGGACGGAGGAGGGTCGCCTCAGACCTGAGAAGAGGATTGAAAGCTCCTGCAGGGTGTCAAGACGAGCTTCCTCTGGCTGTCCGTGAAGCCATCGGAGTGCGCGTTGAGTCCAGTTTTCTCGAGGCAATAGCTCGACATCCGTCTACTGTACGTGAGTCACTTGCTTGCGGCAGAGGGAACAAGCATAGAATAACACACGAGTTTGTGGTTCATCAAGATGTTCGGACGCGTTCAAGAAATTTATACACAGAGTCACCTGACCAAACGCGTTCCGGTTTGCCGCCACGGCAATGTTGGCAGAGTCAGACGCCAGCCATTACTCCTCATTGAGATTGATACTATAACATGGATGCATACACACCTGGAACGTTACCAGGAAATAGAAAGAAGAGATTCACGCTTTCTGCCAAAGAATACACCAAGGTAAAGCGAGGGTTGCTCATAGTAATGGCTTTTGGTTCATGACACTCATGCTGTACAGATAACGGGGACGATCGCGTCTGTTCGGCGGAGCAGGCATACACAGGGCGACTTCAGTGGAGAGGTCCCGGATAGCGCGCGTTCATCTCGTGAAGGTCGCTCGAACAGTGCGCACCAGCATTATTATGCCGTTGTTTATAGGGTACTGATAACTTCATAGGCTATAACGAGCCTTCTTTTATTGCTGAGACATCGTTTGTCCGAGCGCCACTCAACTCGCGTGTGAACTCCACCAGTAGTGCTCCAAATGTGAAGGGGAAGGGAAAGCAGCTGGAGTCTCTGACTCGTATACCAACGGAGGTCCAGGAAGCGTTGATTCTGGACGATCTTCTTTACGTGCTTATGGTATGCTTCATAATACGAACAGACGTCCAATCCTTCCTAAATTTGCCAAATACCCAGGGCATTGAAGGGACATATATCACGTTCCACCCCGACTACTCTGTAGAGGATGACGACCCTTTGCAAGGGATTCGCTTTATTGTGGCACCCTCATTAGGTATATTTCCAACTTTACCTTGTAAGAAGATGCTCTTACCAGTGATAGATACATCTCTTCGTGACTTGGTGGAAAGAATCCTGCCATTGGGAACATACTACACCGCGATTTCATCCTTCGTTGAGCTCAGAAGTCATCTCGATTTTGGACTAGTGAATCATGCTCTCTGTGCAGCTATACGAGAAATGCTCAAGGTCCGTTTTACCTGTTTTGCAGAATAAGAATGACTGCTTACTGATTCTACGTTAGGATTACCAAACCCTCCTGTCCCAATTGGAACACGCTTTCAACACATCTACTGACTTTTCGCTTCAAAAATTATGGTTCTATGTCCATCCCACAATTCACACCCTTTCACTAATATACCAACTCATCCTCGAACTTGGTACCGCTGATGATTCGGCAAACGACCTCTCATCTGAAGGATCACCCTCTACCTCCGATGCTGAGGAGGAAGCTAAGAATGAAGCCCTTGGCCTCGGTGGGGCCAAGCTCAAGGCTGTCCTTTCGGAAATTAATAACAATGACGGCGTCGGCGGTGGTAGTGGTATTGCCGTAAAGGGCGGGGAGGTAATCACTATCATCTATGAGAGGATGCAGAACATGTCGGGCGACCCAACTGCTAATGCAATATACGCAACACTCCTCAAGGCAGCGGGGAAGCCATATGTGTCGATGCTGAAAGTCTGGATAACAACCGGACGGCTCGAAGACCCATACGAGGAGTTGCTGCTGAAGGAGAGCAAGTTCATAGATAAGGGCATACTTGAGATGGACTATACGGATGAATATTGGGAGAGGAGATACACGGTATGTTGCCCTTCTCTGCTATTGCTTGTGTATCTCTCACTCGCCTATAGCTTCGTGACGGTTCAGCATCTGGTTCGTCTTCGAAGGGAAAACAAACAGGAATACCCCCACCGCGAGCAGTAGGTGGCCACCTGCCTGGAGGTGCCTGTGTACCTCCCTTGCTAGAAGGCTGGAAGCATAAGATATTGCTAGCAGGAAAATATCTCAACGTGATTCGAGAATGTGGCATGGAGATCACCAACAGCCAGAGCCGATATGAAGGGGTTGATCTGTCCATGGATAATGAAAAGTATGTAACTCAAAGCACAACACCGATGACACCTATCGAAACTTTTGGCTTCGCAGGTTCTATAAATTCATCGAAGATGCCTACTCCTACGCGAACCAGACACTACTGCAGCTTCTACTAAAGGACCAACAACTAATTCCACGTCTGCGATCTCTTAAGCGATATTTCTTCCTCTCCCAGTCGTCCTTCCTCACCCACTTTCTCGACCTTTCGTCCTCAGAACTACGGAAACCGTCTAAGTCGGTATCAATCGTTAAACTACAGAGTTTATTGGACTTGGCTCTCAACACAGATGCCTCGGTAGAGGATATACTATTCCGTGAAGATGTACAAGTGACAATGGCAGAAACAGGCTTGTATGATTTCCTCTCCAATGTCCTTAAAGTCAATGGCGAGGATATCGATCATGACGGATCACATGGCCACGAAGATCATAAGAAAGAGAAGGAGAAAGAAACTAAAAAGCCTCTGATCGGTATGTCCCTCTTTGTCCTCAATTCTTCCACCAACTAATTCGTACCTTTGTAGCCATTGACACTTTAGCCCTTGACTATACAGTCAAATTCCCTCTATCTCTTGTCATTTCTCGTAAAACTATCTTGCGGTACCAACTTCTGTTTCGTTTCCTCCTACACCTAAAAAATGCAGAACAATCCCTCACGGCCATGTGGATTGACCAGACGACAACGCCATGGCGCAAGGCTATGCCCAATACCGATTTTGACAAATGGCGCCGTAGAGTATGCCTCCTTCGTGCGCGGATGCTGTCGTTTGTCCAACAAATCCTCTCATTTGCGACATTCGAAGTCCTCGAGCCAAACTGGCGTGCGTTGGAAGCGAAGCTGGAAAGAGTCACAACCGTCGACCAACTTCTTAGGGATCACGTAGATTTTCTAGATACATGTTTGAAGGAGTGTATGCTTACGAGTGACAGGCTGCTCAAGGTGGATTGGTTTTCAACTCGTCCTCTATTCAAGCTGCGTAAAACACACTAAACATATCCTTAGGCTTATTCTCGTCTGATCACCACATGCTCGATGTTTGGGATGTATGCAAGCAATTTTACGAAATCAGCAAGAGAGGCCATTGTAGCTGCAGAGAGTGCAGAAGGTGACCTGGGGATGGCCAAGCGCTGGGATTTCCTTGGCAAGTTCGAGAAGAATTTTAATTATTGGTAAGTTGTTTTACAGCCATTGTGTCATACACTTGACTCTGACGGAATGAATGTAGCTTTCAGGTAAGTCTTTTTGGATTTGTGCCGTCATAACCGAATTTGAAGTTGAATTGAAAATTGATCACCATATAGGCGCACCTGGACTGCGTACAATATTACGCTTCCAGCGAAAACATATCGCTTCTGCCTCTCGTGGTACGGCTCAGCAGTGTCAAAGCCGCGCCTTAGCCTTGTAAGCATAGATTAGCTAGTACACACTCCCAGTGATATTTACTGCTGTTTATAACACAATGTTTTATCCTTGTTTTTCCGGCGGCCAATTGTCGTTGTGCTAGTATCAAATAGCATACCACCACTTGGACATTCCTGTGACGATAGTAACTCAGCATCAATGTGTTATGCTGCGAATAAGGAGGTGGAGCCATGGTAGTATTTCAGCGGGCGGAACAAACTGAACTAGACCGAATACTGAAGCACGCCAGTCAGAAGGTGGTAGAAAGCGGTCCGTTATGCAGTGTGGGACGCTCTAAAAAACATTTGCCTTTTTTTTGTGCTACAATGTCTTCAGGTTCAAATTTAATCGACTTTTCGGAGTCCAACAGTTCAATCTGGTAAGCAAAAATGGGAAAAACGGCTGAGGACTCCAGCAATTCTAGCAGTATTTTCAGAATGCTTGAGAATGGAGGTACAATGTTGATACCTGAAAAACGCAAAATTTCCATTCTCTGTGGTATGATGTGACAATCGACATAGAGGTGGACCAGAACAAAATCAATCGATACTGGAGGTACCCAACTAGTAATACAATACAATGTCCACAACCAGATATCGAACAGCTACCGCTGTGAAATGAATTTAGATACATTCAGAGTCGAAGTTATGTCATCCAGTAGTTTTGTGGTCGCTACAAGCCGTATGGGTTGATATTTACGCCACTTTTAAGTACAACAAGAAACCTACATCGCTTTCACAGGTATACCTGTAAGGATTAAAATCCTTAGCCCAGGCAGCACCTCTACAATTGCTTCTCGTAATGGTCCCAAGTCAGGTTCCAAGTAGCATTCAGTATGTACAGTAAGACGGCGTAACTTCCACTCTGTCAGAGGAGAGCAGCAAAGCTTTGGCCGGATTTTCTATTGTCAAAAACTTAGTGTGCGTGCCGATTTAATAACACAATAAGAGTGCCTTACCGGGTCCCATACACCAAAGCTAACGTAACTGTATGTGAGGGAGAGCCTTTCGAGATCAGGTACTTTTTCTGCCAATGACACTAGGAACTCGGGACGAAAAAATTGTATAGGAATGCTCAAAGATCGTAGAGCATTATCCTGCCGAAATCCAGCGATGAAGGAAGTGACATCAATGTCAGAAAAGTGATTGCCAGATATAACTGATATTTCGAGTGTAGTGAGGGAGGCGGCGAGTCGATTCAGGTGAGCGAATGTCTGAATACTGTGTTCACGGAAACCATGGATAGAGAGACGGAGCGTTTGAAGATTTGGTAAGCTGGCTCGCAGAGCCTCTTGGGTATACCACTCTCCCGATTCAAACTGGCGGCCATAGTTGTATACATATATGATGCGGAGGATTAGTACGTTAAGCGTGTTTTTGTGAAGTTCAAGAAACTGTTGGATGCCCGCGTCTGGAACCCGTTGTACGCTGCTCAGGTCGTAGGCAAGTCCAACTGTTGCCAGGAGGGGAAGATGACGAAGATTGGAGAACAAGGAATCCAGTAAGAACCGGCAACTATTCGGTGTGTGGAATAGATGGAATTCCCTCAGTGTTCGATAGTGGTTGTTAACAAAGGGCACCACGCAATCCCGGATCACCGGCGCGCTTGATGTCTGAGTGTCATCTGCTAACGCGATCGTAATGTGTAGTTCTTGCAGACTGGGAAACTCGAGCTTGTGTGATGCAGCAATGGGCCAACCTTCGAGTGAGATGTCTAATTTGAGGTAGCGTAAGGAGCGATGGAACGAAGAAAGGCTTAAAACCAAGCTCCGAAAAAATTGGGGACAGCTGAGGTGATCGCGGCGACTAAGCCTCATCTCGAGAGATGTAACTCCAGTGAAACCTTGGAGAAGTCGTGATATCTCCTTCCCTGCTTTCGCCGTATACTCCGTCTCCTCATGAGTGAAGAGGGTTCCGAGGCCTTTCTTGGGTACTACCTCGCGTGAGTACATACCCCGATCGTGGTTTGGCCAGAGACGCAAAGTTCGTACATATTGGCGGCTTATTGGCCCCCTGAAATACGGCGTCAGGAAATGACCACATATGAGATTTATTAAGAGACATGGCTCACGATAGCAAACACGAGTATCTAATAACTGTGGAGCCAAATATTTGTATAGTGTTGTACTTGTCGTTCAAAGCTATATGGAAGAGGGCACTATTGATTGAGTGCAATTTCCAGATATCTTGGGAAGAAAGATAACGTGTTATTTCTAACCAGAGTTCCAAAGGAAAAGTAGGGGTCATCGTCTGGGATGTCGGTCGTGGGGGTAACCTTTCTCTTGACCACGCAGAATTTGAGGCAGTGTATGGCAGTTCAATTGAAGGTTCCTTTTGGATTTGAGCTGTCATGGTTGAAGATCATTCCGTTACTCAGTAACTCCATTGGAGAGTAACTATGTTGAAAATAAAGACATTTATCGTCGAAGCGAACAAGTATGTGACTCCAAACACTGTGCGAGGCGCCCAGAATACCATGGTTCAGATCGGGTGGTATAGGATCGAGCCATTGACCCAGCGTAAAATGTCAAAGGTCACTTTGAAGGTCTCCGAAATGATCGAAAAGTTGTAGTGAGATTCCATAGGATGCGTAACGCGTTCAAGCCGGAGTGAGGAAAGATGGTGGCAAATGGTGGCAACAACCTAAGGTTACTAAGAGAAAACACGTGATAAATCATTCACCGAGCATTGAACACAACTTCTCAAGAGTCAAGAGCTCACAACACTTCTACCACCTTCTCTATCGCCAGCACGTTTTCTATCACTCACAGAGGAACTGAATGGGGGAAGTCGTCAATGTTCTCGTCGCGTTTGCCGTCATAGTCTTCATCTTCAGATGGGCAACCTCAAGCAAGTATCTTTCCCTGTTCTATCGCCCCGGTGGCCTCTTAATCACCGTGCCTTTTACTTATTACAGGTGGAGATACACCAGAACGGCGATCTGCAGCAGATACCCTTGGGTTCAGGCCCAAACCCGTTACACAGGTCATGGTACGTGGCCACCCAAATACGATCAGCCTAACCTCGCTTATACGTTCGAAAGATCGACACGATATCAAATATGTTTCCTGATATACCGGTGTATGTTGGTCCACATCTATACGACCTTTAGTCGTTTTTAATGTCCTCAACTTAGTGACAATGTCCGCTATGACCTACTACGAACAGGAAGCGTGGAGTTAACATTAAATAAAATATTAGAAAAAGGCTTTCTTGATGCGGTACTACATCCTCTTACCACTCTAGTTTCGCATTGGCCACTTACGTTGACTATTGGCGTAGCCCCCACCTGCCTACTATACTCTCTTCCCACATGACACTAGCGCTGCGAATACAGCATCCCCGGCAGGCAATACAACTCCTTCACAAAAGCTGCCCAAGGAATCTCTCATTTCTCGTTACAACCTCCAAGAGCGTGTTACGCAGGCAGAACCCATTGCAGAAGACCAAATAGGAGGGAAGGCTGTTTGGGAGGATAACGCGGAGAAGCGGGAAGCCAGCCTGAGGGAAAGGAAAGCACAGATGATTTTAGCTGCTCGACAGTGCGTTCCACTTCTATTTGTGGCCCCTCGACGTGCTCTCATGGTTGTTTTACACATTACAGGCGAATGTTGGCACAACAACAAAAAGCTACGACGAGTAGTGGCGCCCCGTGATATCTTTCTCTGGCTTGCAATGCGGACCTTTTATGACACACTCGATATCGATGTAATGCATTTCCTGTTATTATCTATACATAATCCACCTCTCATTATTATTTTGCTGTCCTGTATCACCCTCAACCTGCATCCTACAAATCCGAATATTTTTGAGTTCACAGACTATCTCGAACGTGGCTACCAAAGAAGTTTACAAAGCTTTAGCGGTGGCGATAAACTCGTATACGTCGACCCCTGTGTCATCTTTCTCTAGGCTGATTTCGACAGCCCAAGGCGCCACAGCCGAGATGGCCTCTCTAATGTTCGAAACTGTCAGTCCACCGCTAAGGATTATGGGAGTTGGCCACTTTGGCGCTTCCCCTGCCTCCACTATGGCTGCAGCTTTCTGTGAATCCACTTCAGGCACATGTTCGATCAAAACAAAAGAGTGAAGCCCGGGTCGGTTGAACCCAGAGCTACGATCGATGTGGAAGCGGCGTATGACTGGGACGGGGATGTGTTTAATCCACCCGTCAGGCACGCTTTCGTCGATTTGCACAAGATCAAGCTTTGCAGAAATCGTTGTGCGCACGATGTCCGATAGTGATGCGTTCCTGAAAATTCCTACTAGCAGAGGTCGAGTGCCTGTAAGCTGTAGATTGCGCCTTTGAGTTGTGAGCCACGGTGTTGGTGCGGCGTGTGGTGCAAGTGGAAGAGACAAGTTCGTCGTGGATGAAGAGTGATGAAGAGCAAGTGTATCAAGTATTTCTGCTGCAGTTGTTGCATCGACATTCCTCGGACTCTTGGGATCGAAGATGAGGCTCAACATGTCAGCACCCGAAGCTACGAGGGATTTTGCATCCTCTGCGTTCCTCACTCCCGAAACCATGACCCAGGTCGCCTTCTTTTCCTGAGTGAACGGCTCAGGCCACTGCAGCAAGTCTCTAATGAATGCTCCCGTGTCGCTTGCCCTCATCAATGCCTCTCCTATCAGCACAGCACGTACTCCCTGTTCCTTGTATACCTGCACATCATTCGGGCTCGAAATCCCGCTCAGTGCACAAAGGATCACATCGCGTTCCCGCACCATTTCCACTAGCCTGCTCGTTGTTCCCATATCCACCTGGAAGTCGTGCAGGTTACGGTTGTTTACGCCGATCACCTTTGCTCCCAGCTCCAAAGCCTGCTTCATCTCCTGCACATTGTTCACCTCTACAAGTGGCTCCATGCCAAGTGACAAAGAGTACACGTAGAGACTCTTCAGCCGTTCTGGAGAAAGCATCGCGACGATCAGAAGAACAGTGTCTGCGCCATGAAGGCGGGCTTCAGCGATTTGGTACTCGTCGAGAATAAACTCCTTGCGGAGAATTGCGGGACGATCGGGGAGGGCGTCTATCGCCTCACGAGCGAGACGCATGTCAAGGAGAGAGCCTTTGAACCAGGTGGGTTCGGTGAGGACTGAAATAACAGAAGCACCAGAGAGGGCATATACGAGTGCTTGAGCTGCCGCATTTGTGTTCATGGCGATCGGGCCCTTGGAGGGGCTGGCACGTTTGATCTCTGACATGAGAGATGGCCCAGGGTTGAGTGAGTCGCTAGAGGGGTTACGTTTGAGGCGTTCAAGGAAGGAAATAAGTGGTGGCGCTAGGTGCATTGCTAGCAGGGCATTAATGTCCTCGGGTGTTGTTCCAGGCGTAGATTTAGCAAGATCAACATCTTTTGCTCGTTGAGCGTAGATTGTCTCCAGAATGGTCGGTTGTTTTTTTGTGGAGTCGGACATTGGCGCTGAGGTGAAGATAAGTGTGTTGGTTAAAGCGACTCAAAGAGGGGAGGATATATCTTGTTAACTGCCAACGCGAACTATAACTTTAAGTACGAAGTGCTAAGCTTTTGCTTACAGTAAGTTGTGGGCAGGTGTATTGGCGAGTGGCTGGGAACTGTACGTAAATCTTATCTGATTATCTGTTCAAAGTCCACGTCGAGCTCAACCGTGACAACCTTACTTTAGCAAACAAACAACGGGTACATCCTGATATCGTTGGACCATTTGGCTGTGAATGGCCCTAATGGGACGTATACCCTCCTGGCCACCGAGATCGTCGTCCAAATACGTCCCCTTGATTTCCCCTTTGGCTTGATTCAAAGCTGCCCTAGTAAGCCGTAGCGCAGTTGCGGGAATCTTTCACAGCGTTGTACCTAGGAAATTGTCTCTCGTTGTCAAGCACCACGCTAATCTTCTCCTTCTTGACCTATACCCTACGAACGTTGGAGTTACTGCCCATCCACAGCCCGCCTACCTAGACTTGTGCGACGCGATAACCCTTTTGTGAAATACCATGACCGATCCCCGGCCCGGATCTGGCCAAGACGAAGATATTTGGCTTCGGTGGTAAGCTCATCTTCACTGTCCTACGTTACTTCCTGATTGTCCATTGTGCAGTGCTACCACCGAGTTTTCAACGCGTATTGGAACATGTACGTACCAGCGATTACGTTCACTTAAGTTGTCGAAAAGGCTGAGAACTTGCCCGCTGAGCCTCGTGCCCACGTCTAGGCTCTTGACACTGTGTTGATACTTAAACAAGCCCCGAAGCTCTTTAAGATACATACTCACCCTTCCATATCAAGTTCGGCTTTGGGAACCTTCTCTCAGGCTCTGACATGTGGCACACTCCTATACTCCCATGATGGAAGGACGGGTGTAATAGCCAGCCTGATTCTGAACAAGTTTCGCTCAGTGGTGTAGACTTGTGAAGTTGTGGTGGGCACATTGGCGGGATGAGGTTCACTGACATGTCCCGATGAGATCGACATCGATTCCATGATCATACCTTGGAAGGAAATTCTGGTGCTCGACTCCGTATACCACTAACGGCAGCAGAGGTCTTGCAAAAACCACGGTTTCTGTATGCCGTTGTCTTTAGCCCTTGATGGCCCAGTGATGATTCTTACACCCTTGATAATATTGGATTTGGAGATAGTGTGTTGAAGGCATGACAGTTGAAGAGAATAAGAAAATGGGACTTACCAGCCGTCCAGTGTGACACAATCTAATTCCGGTGTATTGCCTGAATTACCAGTGCCCCAGGCGATTTATGCAACTGTCAGAGGCTGGAGGATCTGGACGTACCATGTATCGAGACAATTGGCCCCGGAGAGTAGGTACAAGGCAGAAGCGGCCCGTGCCCATTCAGCTATGGTCTTGCTTTTTGTTCAGGTGACGGGCTGGAATTCTGAGTTCTTCAGAGGCTTTCGTTCTGGTTGTATTGTCTGCCGTGCTGTTGTGCGGCGGCCCATTGATTGAAACCTCCTCGTTCACGATATCAAGTTACAAACAAGAGATTACGAGATAAACAAAATGGAATTTGGCCAATTTGATCTCCTCAGCTCCACGATCTTCAGGGCAACCACCTAAATAGGTTTAGACCCATCCTCCGACGCGTCCGAGGGATGGGGTCATTAGCACATTGTGTCAATCACTTGCTTATACCCTGTTATACCCTGATCTTATACCCTGAGTCCGAGAAGGGTTGACATGCCAAGAGTTTCTTTGTGTATTGTATTAACAGGGGAGGCATTTGTAATGGGTAGATGGGAAGGGTATGTTACGAAAATATGAAAGAGTGAATGTCATCATTGAATTAGAGTCTCATAAAGAACGTAGAAGGAGAATGGGCTATATGGGACCTACATGCAAGTCAATCATGACTTGCGATAATAATATCAAATACTTAAGAGCGCTAGGATGCAAATGGATATGCGTGAGCGCTTGACCAAAAGGATATAACATCCAACCAGGACAAAATTGAAGTGGGAGAGAAATCAGCTTCAACTAGTTTCCTGTGGTGCGTCGATATCGACCACTTCTGAGTGGGCAGTCGGCGCAGGCGGGAGATTTTCCCCCGCCTCTCTTGCCTCCTGAAGAACCACCAGTTCGCCAGTTTTCCCTTCAACTTCAACTGCGTAATCGTTTTCAATTGGAATCTCCACGGGCGCAGTGAACACCCTATTTACGTTCCCAAAATCCGAGAGGGATGGGAACGTGAACTCTGCGGGGGGCGTGTCTTTCTCCTTGGCCTTTCCTTTCTTCGAGAGACCTCTGATGCTCCCCGGCCGTTTGAGAATAGCATCCGCCAAGGCTTCACTGACTCCCTCCCCATCGTCATCGTCACTCTCCCCATTAGCATCGGCGTCGAGGATCTCGTCGTCGCCGGCGATCCACCCATCACCACTCCCTCCTTCACCCTCCCACGCGTTTGTGCCACGCTCCCCAATCCGCGGGCCAGCGGTGCGCGTGCGTCTCCTCCCACGGTCGAGCGATGTCGGAGGCGGAGTCGAACTGGAATCGGGCCCGGGCAAGTCAGGTGAGTGCGAACTGCCCGAGGAAGACCCGGTAGCTGAGGGCGGTCCGCTGCCTGGGGCACCACCGCTGACATTTGTTGGTAGGGGAAAGAGTATAGAGAAGAGGTTACTCGGTTGTTGGTGGGGTGACTGCCCTGGCTGCTGGGGGTGTGGGTAGCCCGGATAGGGGAAGAACGGGGAATGAGGACTGGCATGCATTGGCATGGGTGGAAGCATGGACGGAGAGGGAAGCATTCCATTAAGAATCATTGACGCTGGTGGGATTTGCAAGTGTGGAGGAGGGGAGTGCGGGTTGGAAGTGGGCGGCGAGAACTGGTAACCGTTAGGCGATGGGTTGATGGATCCGTTGCCGTTCATACTGGGACCAGGTGGTATATGGAGCGGAGAGTTTGGACCAGGTTGTGCAGACATTGAAGAGAAAAGTGCTCCATACGACTGCATTTGATGCACGAGGTGATGGATTTGAGCCTGAAGCTGTTGACGCCAAAAGGTCAGACGGTGATGTAATGGGATCTAATTGTGCATACCTCAGCCTCTCTTCGCCTCCAAGTAGAACTTTCCCAACGCATCACCTCCAATTCTTTACAAAAACGTTCCGTATCAGACTTCAACTTTTCTTCCCTCAGACGCGCTGCTTCTAATGCGCCTCTTAAAGACGCTAGCTGTGTTTGAGTTGATAACGATGGAGGAGGGGTACTGTTTCCAGAAAGCGGAGTAGGCGGCCGACGAGGCGTTGGTGCGCGTCGAGGGGTACTAGTACTGCAATTTGCATTACCATTTCCGTTGAAGGGAACACTGTTGTTCCCGCGACTCGGCCGTGGCGAGGCCGGTGAGCTGGTGGAAGGATTCACAGAAGCGTTCAATGATGGGAAAGTAAACGAAGGCGACAGGTCCTCATGTGACTCTACAGATGCGGATGAAGGTACCGTGGACGTCGATGGAGAACCGACTGACGAAGGGGAGTATGACCTAGGGTAATTGGAGGGATACGTGTCTAATGAAACGGATGCAGGGATGGGCGACATTGGATTGGACCCAGACCCCCGTGACTTTGAGCGAAATCGAGGGGGTTTCCGGTACGTGGCATCGGATGATGCGGTGTGGACAGCACCATCCCAGTCCCATGGGCCGGAAGATTTTTGGAACAAGCGAACAGCGGGTGAGCTGGCAGAGGCAATCATGGGCTTTACTGGTTCATGTAAGGGTGTGACCGTGTCCACCTGAGAGAGCGTAGGGGTCTTTCCAGACTGGGATAAAGTCGGCGAAGTGTTCGGAGTTATGATAGAATCGGATAGAATAGTACAATCAGACTGAGACGCGGAAGATGACGAAGTGGGGGTGAAGTTCGGGGAAACAGACGTTCGAGAGGATTTTGTAGTGTTGAACGAAGGAAAATCAGGTGGGGCGAGGGGCAGCGACGCCGAGTGCTCATTGGAATCGAACGCCCGCGACGTAGTAGGCGTTGGGGAGTATACTGCGGGCGATGTCTCGTCTTCATCATCTTCGTCGTCACCGTCCCCTGTGTGGCTACCTTGATTGGAACTCGGGTAAGGGCTCGCCCTCTCTCTCGAACGATGATGAGAAGTGGATGAGTGTGATCGATTGGAGGTTGCCTGCGACGGTTCTCGCGTATGGCGTGTCACTTCGCTAATTTTCGGCAACGGACCACCTGAGAGCCCGGTTCCGCTGTCTTCAGAGTCACCAGCTCTGCTGGGCTTCACCAGCACCTTGCTTTTCTTTGTGTTTTTCAGGATATCCTTGAGGGGGTCTTTTCCTCGACGTCGCCTCTCCTTAGACCGAGAGACCTTGCCATCCTTCGTTTCGTTGTCGTCACCATGCGCATCACGGAGAGCGATCGCCGCCGCAGTTGCACCCCTCGAACCGCTGCCCGAGGCCTTGGACTTGTCTCCACCTGAGGGGTCATGGTTTGCTTTCATGGTAGGATCAGGACCGCCGTGAAGGTGCTCACCTAGAAGATGGTGCGAGTTGGTAACGATGTTTCTCGGGTTTGACCGCCAAATGAAGGCAGAGCCTGCGATGAGGAGAGTGGCGAAGGTGGTGGCAACGATGAAGCGGGGGTCACTGTGGAGCGCAGTGTGTAGACCCTCGTGGTCGCCGTCGTCCATGGCGGGGAGGAGGAAGTGGTCGGAACGCGCTGAATTCGCTCAAAGTCTGCAAATTCACCCACCAGGTCGCTTTCGAACTCCGATGACCCAATCAATAAATGTCTATTCTCAGCACAAGGTGCCTGGATTTCGTACCTTGACACGACTCTCAGTCTTCGAACCCAAGCAATCCTAGTTGCTCACAGGTTCGTCCATATACACACTCGTGGGTCCCTCTGAGAGTTTTCTGCGCCAATTGTGCACGCCCAGCTATGAATATTCGGTACCATTTCTGACTCATCATCAAGATCAATTCGGGGTCGACAGTTAAGACGGCCTAGATTTCAAGCTTCAGCTGCCTCCTTCCATCTGATTCTCATTGGATTCCGAGAGGTTCCCTCAATCGTTTTCCAGGTTGATCTTGCGGGGCATCTGACCGCCTCCCATGTGTTGAGAAGAGATGCGGGGGCTCTGAAATAACCTGTCCCGGCAATTGCCGGTCCATTGACGGCCCGATGAAATGCCGCAGATCCCTCCGCATGGTTGTCCTGTCGGCAAGTATTCCTCAACTGTCATCATGGTCAAGATTGCTCTGCTAGTCAGCGGTGGCCTTCCTGAGAACATACGGGACACATACCCCGACTACACCCATGTATTTAAAGGCTTCCTTCAGAGCTCACTGCCCAAGGATGTCGAGTTTTCGCTCGATCCATACGATGTTGTCGACAAGATGGTATATCCAACCGATGAAAAGCTAAACACGTATGATGCGATCATGTACACCGGCTCAGGTAAGTTAGGGGGTCTCTAGAACTCTGGGCCCGCCCAGTAATTGATCAGGAGCCTGATATCACAGCTGCGTCGGCGTACGAGAATGTCGAATGGATAAATAGGCTTATCGCGTTCACCGCTCGTGTTGTGAATGAAAAGCCCCACATCAGGATCATCGGTGAGTGAGCTCCACTTGTGGTACGAGGGTCAGACAGGTTCCACGACAGGGCTAATAATTGCATCGAAGGCATATGTTTTGGGCATCAGATCATATCGCGCGCTTTGGGTGGCGAAACCGTTCCTAATAATGGCCTCTGGGAAGTTGGGCCCACACCAATAGACCTGACAGACCTTGGGAAGAAACTGTTTGGTGTTGAAAGCCTGGTACGCCAACAACAATGGTGGCGTTGAATACGTGTGGCTCACCAGATAATCGTAGAACATTCAACAAATGCACCGAGATCACGTTCCCGTTGTCCCTCCCACGTTCCAGCTGCTTGGCTCTACGAAAGTGTCGCACAACCAGGGAATGGTCCGATTTATGTCTGGAACGGAACCAGAGCAGCAGAACTTGGAACATGTACATATCATCACTGTCCAGGGCCATCCAGAGTTCGTGGAAGGCATTGTCAGCGGCATAGTCAAGGAACGAACAAGGGCTGGTGTTATCAGTGCAGATGTAGCAGCGGATGCAGAGCGTCGAAAGGACTGGAGAAATGACGGCGTTGGAATCCTAGGGAAAGCATTGTGGGGCGTTTTGGGAGTGTCGGCTTGAAGCATCTCAAATAACGGGGTAAGAAAGGCAGGCAAAGGAAACATACCCAAGTCAACGTGTCTTAAGAGCTCTGAACATCTGATCCGTTGGTATCAAGTGGAGCATCATATAATGGCTATACGGAGCGGAAGTATGATATATCATCATAAATATCTGGGCGTCCCGTAGAACGTCCTGTCCGATGCGGAGTGTATAAATTACAGGTGAAGATGATTCCGAAAAGAGAAGATGTGCAGACTTATGTGAGGGTGATGGGCGTAGATATAGTGACTCTATGTCTTGAAAATGATGATGAGAATAAGTAGAATGAAGATCAGGAGGCCTATCGTAACAGTGGAGCCTATAAGGGCCGACGAAATTGGTGTCAGCGAGCCTGCTAGTTGGGTAATAGGATATAATCAACTGACCATTGTTTTTCGCTCCTCTGGCGACCTGGTCTAACCGCCGTCGTGCACCGGTCAGGCGACTCTCCGTCCGGTCAAGGTCAGTATCGAGCTCCTCTAGCAGGCCAGTATGGACGTCAAGCTCATCATTAATCTGTAATGATATATGGTGCTGCCGGTTGATAGAATGAGAGAGCTGGTCGAGCTGTTGGTCTTGGTCTGCAACACAGTCAGATACGAACAGCCCTACACGACGAGTACTGAAGAACAAACCCTCTATCATTCGCCGTTGCGTTTGGAGCATAATGCCTGGTTCATGGAAGCCAGCCTCCGGATCGTCGGTGTATGGAGAATAAACGGCTTCGACATCCTTTGTGAATGGTTTCGGAGGCGGTGTGGGAGCTAGAGACAAGTGTGTTGAAGGAGTAGGCGAAGACGACGATGAAGATGATTGTTCTTGTTCTGAGTCCAGACTAACATACTTAACTAAGTCCGCAGCACCTGTGAAGACTTTGTAGGAATACACACTGAGGGATAGCGCTGCTATCGTCGCCCAACATACTTCGCATTCGATCATATTGACTCCGTAGAAGGACCACTGCTTCTGAGCGGCCCTCTTTGGCCTCAAGTTCAGATATACCCGCTCGTAGCCGGCCGAGGTTCTTAGTTATCTGTGGGAGGTGTAGTAATGGCGGTTTCGTTGCGCTTGAATCGGAAGTTGCGGAGAAGGAGGGAAGAGTCTGTAATCGCTGCCGCTCGAGAAGAAGAGAGAGCGTTAGAGTGGATATTGATGTAAGCTTCGCCAGCGACATGCTGGAAGATGCGTAGGCAACGGGTAAACGACGATGCGCAGTCGTTGCGCTGTAAATGTTGAACTTGACGGTGCAACCTTGCTTGTCAAAAGGTCCCACGTGATTGAACGCGTTGGAGGGGGTTGGGGGCCTAGGCGAGTATTTAAAGTATTTGCAGACTCAGTGGCACCTTACCGACTGCTCGATACAGCGCCAGGACTCCGAGTATCGTATACATGATACATGCTACATATAAAGTATATATATGATGTCTTCTCGTAGCGATGCGTATAGGCTATTCAGCCTACTATTCTTTACTCCACTGTGAAGACTTCATTAAGCATGTTTTCAACTCCGCGCGCAGCATCTGCATAGATGCTTGTAGCTTTTTGGTTTTTACTGCATCCATGGGCACTGCTTCCTCCCACAATGATTCCATTTCTTCATAAATCTAAGAGAGTTGAGTAAATTAGTACTACTACCAATATGGTGCGGACCGTGCGGTAAACTCAAGTGCCCACCTTTTCTGCGAGACGCGATAAATCTTTAGTCAAGACACCCCCTATAGTCTGTGCCAGCTTATCCAGGCCTTGAAGGATATAATTTCCAAGATTTTGAAATATTTCGTGTTTGTGGTCCTCGATATAATCAGAAAAGTGTCCCTACAAAATATGAGCCATGAACAATACAAGGGAGCTACGTTCGGCCATAATCACCTTTTGAAGCTGTACACTACCTTTCCCAAGAATTGCCAGTGTTTCGCTGTAGCCTTCGGAAAGCTGCTTCTGTATGTGGAACTTTGTGATGGACTGGGAGATAACTTTTTGATTCTTCTCCAGCTGCCAGTTGACCCGTTCGTGCAATTCTTTCAAAGAACTTGCAGTGAGTTCCGATACTATCTCAGCCTTTGCCCTAACCTTGCCCTAGCCTCGGATTTGTATGGAATGGCTTTGCACGTGTCCACAATCTGGTCTAGTTGCTCTTTAACCGCTTTTTCAAGGTCGTTGTTGAGCTCTGGAATGATATCCTTATCGAACATTATCTGCCACGGGCGGACAATTTTCGCAATGAATGGCCCTGCATAATCACTATTCATGTCTATATCATCATATACAACTTCCCTCCGGAATGCTAGATATAGTTTCAGGGTATGGTTAGGTCTACAGAATGTGTTGACATACTTGCACAGAGTGTCTGCCATCTCAAATCATGGAGGACTTGCTCAGTTATTTCACTAGCTTCTTTAGCAGCCTAGGTATTTCTGGTTTAGTAGTGCAACATAGCATATATATAAATATGAGTGTTACGGACCATCTCTGCAGCAGAGGAGCACTGGGTATCAAGTCCTTCTTTGAAGTGTTGCTCAAGGTTTTTGACGAAGGTGCTGCCTGCAACCCGAAAAGACTAAAAAAAGTTGGGTAAAAGTCAGAAATTTAACTAACTCCTTTCAGGATCAAATAACCTCATCAAGTTTTGCTTCTAGTGATGGTTTGGAATATGATTTCTTGCTGAGTGGCCCCGGTTTGTGACTGGTAACACAGCCCCAATTGTTGACAAGCAACTTGCAATCAGCGTTGGTAGGTTGGTTCTTTCAACTGTCTTTAAAGTTTGTAGCATCAAGTGTAATATCCTCTCGAAAGCAGTAAAGGCTGACTGTGCATACTCCAAACGCATTTGGCGTGGTAAACCTACGCAATAGGCTTGTAACGCAGGAATTTGGGTGTCAACAGGATCTACATCAGCAAACTCAGGTCCAGAGCCAGACTGTCCATAGCAAAAAAGCCTATTTCATAGTCTTGCATAGTAAACAAGGAAAGTCACAGCCTTCCATACCAAACATATAAAATCATAGCAACACATAGCATCTCATAGCATTCCTCTAAATCCTATAGCATGGTATAGCATTCAGTAGCATCTGTCTTCATTTTATTATTCAAATATGCAGTAATTCACTCATTGAACATGAAAAATAAGTGTTTGTACAAGTGGCCAAGCATCCTGTACCCACATTGCAAAAGCAGACATGAGGTTGGCAATCATCAGAATTTTTCTAAGTCTCTATGGTGTAATGGTAAATCTCATCACTAAAATTTAGCTTACTAAGCTGATACCTAAGGTTGTGAGTTCAAGTCCCCCCGATGTTAAAAGTACATAATTACTGACTGGTCAGTAAGCTGATAGTGACTACTAAGTAGTCCAATACTAATTTTACTGACCCCTTCAAGGGTGCTATGGGATGGTATGGAGCATATGTGTGGTGTTATGTAGTCACGACAGATGGTATGGAGTGTTATAAACCTATAGGACATCAATATGGTGGTATGTGACTATAGGATGCTATAAAATGGTACGTAGCATCTCCTGAATCTGCTGATGTATAAAACATGCCAGCTTTCCACTTGATGTTTCTGTTTTTTGAAGTCAGTGAAAATGACAAGGCCATGTTTCTAATTTAAGGACTTGCTATTAATTATTTTATAGTCTCAAGAGGAGACTGCAAACACTGGGCAGGCCATCACTACATCAGCAAACTTTGATTGGAGCCATACCGTCCAAGCCTATTTCATAGTTTCCATAACAAACACAGTAAAGCTATAACCTTCCATACCAAACATGGTAAAGCCATAG